>JAWPHD010024295.1:0-19610 GCA_037043455.1 Cyrtodaria siliqua | reverse complement strand
GGTACTTTTAAACACTTTTTTAAACATATTTTATTGGCGAAATATCCGTTATAAAATCCTGCTAATATAAGCTTTCCATCGCTTAATGGAATTAAGGCGGGACCACGTAAGAATAGTATACACCAAATTGTTTTAGAATATTATTAACTGTTGATTATATTGCACCAATAATATATTGAAACCTATGGTAGAATAAGACGAAACAAGAGCTGTCGGAGAACAGCGCAGCTCGACTATTCGATTTTTCAGAGAATAATAAATTATATAGCTGGTACCTATATACCATCAGAAAACAAGGCTAAAACAATGTGGGGTGGGGTTCGGGGATGGGGCTTGTATAAAAACTCGGGCCGATATAAAATTATATGAAATTTTATTATTTTTATCTGTTTTAATCCAAAATTGCTGTCATTTTAAAGAAATTTGTGGCCGAAAGGCAACTCGGGATGGGAGCTAATATCTGGCAAATTTGTATTGTGGCCTCTCATTTAATTTTTTTTATTGATATTTCATCTGTGTATCTGAATTTAATCTAAATTGTTTTATATGTAAATGATTGCGTTCAAATTAAAATATTAATATCCAAATAATGGAAGATAAAATGAAAACAATTCCCCTCCCCCTGTCCTCCATGTGAGAGGAGCCCGATAAAATGAAAACAATTCCCCTCCCCCTGTCCTCCATGTGAGGGGAGCCCATAAACCAATGGGGGGGGGGGGGGTTTATGCAGGGCGGTTGCGCATCCAACATTCAACATAGCTATATATATGTAAAAAATATACAAACAATTGAGTTTCGAGTGGGTGGGGGGGTGTGGGGTGGGGGTGCAGGGCGGAGGGCAACATACCTATATGTGTAAGAATTGACCAAAACAACACAGAAATATCTAAAAAAAAAAATATATATATATATATATGAGTTTTGAGTGGGAGTTGGGGTGGGGGTTGGGGTGGGGGTGGGGGTAGGGGAGAGGCAGGGGTGGGGGTGGGGGTAGGGGAGAGGCAGGGGTGGGGGTGAGGGGGGTAACATATATGTGTAAGAAGCTGTGTAAGAATTGACCAAAACAACACAGAACTATGTAAAAAAAATAAAGAGTTTTGAGTTGGGTTGGGGGGTGGGGTGGGGGAGAGGCGGGGTGGGGGTGAGGGCAACTTATATGTGTAAGAAGCTATGTAAGAATTGACCAAAACAACAGATATATGTAAAAAAAATAATACATATTCCAGTTTTGAGTGGTTGGGGTGGGGGGGGGGGGGGGGGGGGGGGGGGGGGGGGTTTGAGGGCAACATATATGTGTAAGAAGCAATGTAAGAATTGACCAAAACAACACAGAAATATGCAAAAAAATAAAATAAAAGACTGAGTTTTGAGTGGGGTCGGGGTGGGGAGAGGCGGGGAAGGGGGGGGGGGGGGGGGGGGAGGGCGACATATATGTGTAAAAATTGACCAAAACAACACAGACAAAATGTAAAAAAATAGTTTTGAGTGGTGGAGGGGGGTGGGGGGCGTGGAGGGGAGGGTGGGAGGGGGTAACATAGCTATGTGTAAGAATTGACAAAAAAAATAAAAAAAATGATTTTCAAGTGTGGGAGGGAGGGGGCGGGGGTGGTGGGGGGTGCAACATATATGTGTAAGAATTGACTAAAACAACACAGAAATATGTAAAAAAAAAAAAAAAAAGTTCCAAGTGGGTGGTGGGTGGTGGGGGGTGGGGGGGGGGGGGGGATAGGTGGGAGGAGGGTGGGGGGGGGGAGATAGTAACACATTTCCTTTTTTTCATGAGAAACCTACAATTTGATGTGAAATAGACACATTTTAAGGGCTATAATCATTTAACCAAAATTGCTTATGCAGCCCTTTAGATAATGCTATAAGAAAGCCCATGGCCAAATTTGGTTGTGCTAGGATAAGAAATGTAAGAGATATATACTTGTAAACACAGCTTACACGCAAACCTTGATTTGGGACGCCGACGCCGACGCCAAGCCGACGCCGACGCCGGGGTGATTACATAAGCTCTCTTATTCTTCGAATAGTCGAGCTAAAAATTAAAAATTAAAATTCAAACTTTTATTTAATTATCTGCACGCAGGTTTAAAGTCAAAATGATACTGGATAAATAAACCGAGACGCTAATTTCAATGCTTGATAAACACTTCAAGATTGCCGTGTGTCCATTTAACGATTATGTCCCCTGGTACAAAAGAAAGAAAGTTGGATATCTCAAACACTTCGCATATTTTTCCATGAAACTGACAGTACCTCGTCTCATTATCCCGGAAACATAAAAATGATTTTAAAACTGAAATAATATAAATAAGAGGTTTTAATAGGGCACTTCAAAGTGAATCCAACAGGAATTAGAACTCAACAGTATAAACCTAATTTTACAATAAAAGTTGCAACATGTTACCTTGATATCCTTAGCTAGCTGGTGCTATCAATTAAAATATCAATAATCCTGTCGAAGTTGTTTTTAAAGAAACGAAATCACTGTTTATAAGCAATGCAGAAAAAAAATGCATACATATGTTATTTACATACCAAGGTCCGGATTCATAAAGCTTCTTAGCATTATCTTAAGTCAATTTATTTTTTTTAAACACCCTTTTTCTATCGATTTAAGACTTTTTCTTCAATAAAACCTACAGCTAAACATATTATCCCCCGCCAAAGGCGGGGGCATATTAGTTTGGCGCTGTCCGTCCGTCCGACCGTCCGGAGCCATATCTTCATAAATACAATTTTGATTTTTAGTTCACTTGGTTATAATGTTTATCCTGATATTGGGATGACACGCGGCTATTTTTTTCCGGAATCGCCCCAGTAACGCCGGAGTTATTGCCCTTTAATTACTAAAAGTCCGTCCACAGCCATATCTTGATAACCGCTTGTTTGATTTTCATTATATTTCATCATAATGTTTATCCCAATAGTGGGATGTGACGCGGCAAATTTATTTCGGAATCGTCCTAGAAACGCCGGAGTTATTGCCCTTAAATTGACAAATGACCCCTTGAATTATTCAGGTCTCACAGGAGGCATATTTTTCTTCTTTTTTTTTAATTATTTCCTTTTTTTCATGAGAAACCTTGGTTCATGGGTTCAATTTGTTTAACAAAAAAAGAGAAAAAAATGAATGTATGAGCTTATGCCGTGGTGCGTCGTCCGTCCGTCCGTCTGTAAACGTTTTTTGTGGCGACTACTACTCTGAAACTACTTGACGGATTTTCATGAAACTTCGCAAGAATGTTGCTCTTGATGTCTTGTTGGTCCTAGCAAAAATTCAGGTTGGCCGAAATTCAAGATGGCCGCAACGGCTAAAAATAGATTTTAAAAATGCGATATTTTGGTGACTACTTCTCAAAAACCGTAAGTGATATTGATTTGGAACCTTTACCAAATTGACCGCTACGACATGTAGTTGGTCCTCACCAAAGTTCATTTTGATTGGATGTCAAACATGGCCGCCAGTGGCCATCTTTGTTTACATAGAGTTATACAGGAAAAACTTGTGGCGACTACTCCTCTGAGACTACTTATTGGCATTTTATGAAACCGAAATGGTTGCTCTTGATGTCCAGTTGACCCTAGCAAAAATACTGGTCGGTAAGAAATTTAAGATGGTCGCCACTGCTAAAACTAGATTTAAAAAACGTGGCGACCACTTCTCAAAAACTGCAAGTGATATTGAATTGGAACCAAAATGACTGGCACGACATCTTGCAGGCTGATCAGGGTTTACACTGTCTGGGTGCTCATCAGTCATTTGACCGAAACACCCCTTTGTACTATAGATTGACTGGTCCAAATTCAAAGAAAGGACAGTCCATTATACATTCATAGTGGGGTAAGGATTGAGTCTCCTTTGTATTTTTGGCTCTCAGAAAAAGACTGAAACAAATTGTAGGATTATAAGATTTTATTTTGATTCTGATTTTCCAAATATAACCACTTATACAATAGCAAATCTACTTTTACTGGTGAGATAGTAACCTATTTCTCAGGTGAAACTGCATAACATGACATGATTTTTGTCGGAAAATAGCTCATTGAGCTAATGTTATAATTTGTTTGTGAAAACCGACTTAAAATAAATATTCTTGTATATTGTATATTGTAGTGACCTGGTCACACACCTACTATATTTATGAATACGGACCATTCCATTTATGTTACAGAAGGGTGATTTGGAGCAAATATACTATATTAGTACATTTTCTGCTTAACGCTAAAGTTGATGTTGTAAGGGATTTAATTGATACAGCTTTATAATTAAAATGTCTGGTAGCATTATGACATTTTTATAAGCTGGAAAAATATATTTTCTTTATACTAGGATAAAATTGAATGATATTATAATGTTTGTATAGATAATGTTGCATAATAAATCACTATATTTAGGAATATAGGAATATAGGAATGTTGGTCCTAAGTAAAAATCAGGTTGGCCTAAAATTCAAGATGGCTGCCATGGCTAAAAATAGATTTTAAAAACAATGTTGTGGGTACTTCTCTAAAACCATAAGTGGTATCGGTTTGGTCCCTTTTTCAAAATGACTTTCATAAAACTTTACAGGAATGTTTGTCTTGATATCCAGTTAGTCCTAAGTAAAAATCCGGTTGGCCGGAAATTCAAGATGGCTGCCACAGCTTAAATACAAGTTTGTGGCAACTACTTCTCAACAATTATAAGTGATATTGATTTGGAATCTTTACTAAAATGACTGACATGACATGTAGTTGGTCCTAAACAAAATTCATTTTGATTCCCTGTCAAACATGGCTGCCAGCGACCATCTTGTTTTACGTAGAGTGATATAGGAAAAACCTGTGGCAACTACTTCTCTGAAAGTGTTGGTCTTATTACCACAAAACTTCACAGGTTCTTATGGCTGATCTAGCTATCAAAATCTATCAGTAGAGCTTCAAGGTCATTGACCTCTTTTTTCTTTAATGAGGAGCTGAAGGGCCCTTGTTGGATCAGTTTTACATGTTTTTAGTTTTTTTGGTGTTTTTTTTGTTGGTTCATGGGGTCCTATTTTCTTTAATGGGGAGCTTGGGGCCCTGGTTGGATCCGTGTTACATAGAGTTATAGGGAAGAACTTCAAAAATCTTCTCTGAAACTACAAGAGATAAAGGTTTAAACTTTTTTTATTTATTACCAGCTTATGGATCCTCTACCAGTTTTGGTCAAATTTGGCCCCGCCCCAGGGGTAACATGTTTTACATAGACTTATCTAGAGAAAAACTTAAAAAATCTTCTCTGAAACTTAAAGGGCCAACAGTTTAATATTTTGTATTTACACTCAGCTTATTGTCCTCTACCAAGTTTGTTCAAATGGTGACACTGAGATCAAATTTGGCTCTGCCCCTGGGTCACATATCAACGCTGGTTTGAGTGTTTATATTAATGAAAGTTTGATTTATTTTAAAGCTAGCCAAACTTGAGCCAAATACATCCCTCCCCCTGAAATATCATCGGATAGTAGCCGTAGTAATGAGAGGAAGTAATCAGATTGATAAATATAACACGGCCAGGTAATTAAAAAGTAATCGTTGATATACAATTCTACATTTCTTGTATATTACATTAATTTTATTTCCATATTATACACACCTGCTAATATTACACGCAGTCCAGCCCTTTAGTCCCAATATAAAAGTTAATGCTTTAAAATGGTGCATCTTTTGTTCAAATCTACTAGGGTGATGAATTTTAAAAATACTATCTAGTATATATTCGAATTTATGATGTATGAAGGCTCAAGGTCATGATTTACACCAATTAAAAAAAAAAGTCCGAACACATTTCTTCCACTCGAGGATAATACATCATTAGGCGGGGATATCAATTCATCGAATTTGCTTGTTTATCTTAAATAGATGGTGTGTAGTGTCCCAGAGAGGTTAATAAGGCTATTTAAAAACATGTAAACATCTTAAATGTTGACTTAAGTAATATTTTCCATTTAAGTTGCTTTATGAATACGGACCCTGATCATGGTATTTGATTGGTCACTACCTGTACACATTCTATTCATCTGTATCTGCATCAGTATCTGGATCTGTATGAGTTACGAAGCAGGACCAATACTCGTATTTTACTCCGGGAGAGAGTGTGTGTTACTAGTAGGAGTAGCTTGTGAGGCTTGAGTTAAAGCATTCGACTGTTTCTGCGCGAATAATACTATCTGGCAGGTGGTTCCAATCTATAACTGTTGTGATAAAGAACGATTGTTTATATTGGTCAGTGTTATGACAGTTAATGGAGAAGCACTGAGAATTGTTAGTTATACTTTCAAACTCTTTGAACTGTCTCGCTTTAATTTGTCTTTTAGCTTTTTGTGGAGACTAGGTAGTCATCACTCATCAGAGTGAATTGCCGGTACCATACCCGGGACGATCTTGAACATCAAGGCAAGTCGGTTGGCCTCTCGCCGCTGCTTCAGCGTTGGTAGGTTGAGTTCCTGGAGCATTCTTGAAATGCATTCCTCCTCTCGGATTTTGTAATCCTTTTAAATGATGCGTGCGGCCTGTCTTTGGACTTTTTCGATGGCGTTAAAGGGAGTACATCAGGCTTTCAAAGTGGTCTAGGGGTCTGACTTAAAATTGACAAATAATGATATTTTACTATTTTAAAGCGCCTAAACATAATGAATGATCCTAAAAATGACATCTTAGTTACAAGGAAATTCATTCTGCATAGTAATATGTGCTATCCTAGGTTACGCACCAAGGTTAATTTCAGCATTTTATGCCCGATTTCGTCCTAGCTATTTGGTGTATTCGAAGTTTAAACCTTAACAATATGGTTCGAAAATCATATTTTGATGGATATAAGTGATTTATTATGAATTGGAACATTTTTATAATTTAAAGATATTTCTAGAAAAATCCTGATGTACTCCCTTTAATGTCCTGTTGGAGGTAGGGATCCCATAAGGCGGATCACATTCCAGAGTTGATCGCACCAGAGATATGTAGGCTAGTTTTCTGCATTCAAATGGACAGTTTTTAAGGTTTCTTCTCAAAATTCCTAGTGTTGAGTTGGCTTTTTTGCAGTTATTTCTGATGTGTATTTTCCAGGATAAGTCTTCTGAGATTGTGAGACCAATATATGGGTTTGGTGGAACTTGTAAGAAGGTGTTGTCTAGTTGGTAGAAGTGAGATGAAGAATTTCTTATGCTCATTATGTAGCATTTCTTTGCATTAAAGCACATTCCTCATGTGGAGGCCCTTTTTTTTGAGTTCATGTAGGTCATTCTGTAAGGTGATCTGATCTGGCGATAAAGTAGGCAGTCATCTGCAGACAGTCGGACCTGAGATTTTACTGAGTCAGGGAGGTCATTTATATGGCACATGAATAGTAGGGACCAAGAACTGTTCCTTGTGGCACACCTGGCTCTACGTATAGGCTTTTGGAGTGTTCTCCCTCGACGACAACATTCATCATTCTCTCCTTCAGGAAGGAAGATAACCAGGCGTTAATCTGGCCGTTCACTCCATATGAAACCATCTTGTGTAGGAGTTTGTCATGTGGTACAGTGTCAAAAGCTTTGGAGAAGTCACGGATAGCTACGTCCACTTGTATTTTTATGTCGAAGCTTTCAGAGTGACGAGTAGTTGAGTTTCTGTGGAGTAGGCTAGCCTGATCAAAATCCATGGTTTAGTTTGGTCAGGAAGCTGTGGAGATCAAAATGTTTTAGAATATGGCTGCAGATAATGTGTTCTAATGTTTACATGAGATTGATGTGAGTGAAACTGGCCCAGCTGGCCGGTAGTTTTCTGGCAGGTGTTTATCTCTCTTCTTGAAGACTGGGGTGATGTTGGCATTCCTCCAATCTGATGATAATGTTCCCGATTCTAATGATGACTGGAATATGAATGTAAGCCAACTAGCAAGTTCAATGGCACAGGTTTTCAGTACTATGGTTGGTATACCGTCTGGACCCATTGCATTTGATGTGTTGAGGTTTTCAGGAGTTTCAGTACACCAGGCGAATCGATTTTCAAGTCAGGAATATTCGGTATTTTTGTCTTAGTTTTCACATTGGAAGGGAAGAGTCTGTACTTTTGGTGAAGATTGGAATTGGTCGACTAATTTTATTTCCCTTCTGTTTAAGTGGTGATGTTCCTATGTTGTCTTGTTTTTTGGATTTAACATATTTCCAGAATGAATTGTTATTACTGAGTCCATCTTGAATTATATCATTAACATGTTTCCATTCTGCGTGTCTAAATTGTCGTTTACATTCTTTCTGATAGTGTCGAAACTTGTCCCAATTACCTCGTTTTTTCGCTTGCTTGTGTAGTCTTGTCTCTTTTTTTCCAATGCTTTCCTCAGCTTCCGGTCAATCCAGATTATTTCGTTGGATATTGATTTACAGTATTTTATATTTCGGTCACTTTTCAAAGGATTATATCTTTTTTAATAATTCATATTTTCATTTGAAATTTTAACTGGCGTCGTATAACAAATATCGCTAGCGATTTATAAAACTTAATCTGCCTTGATTGGACCTTATTTTCCTTATTCTTTTACCTTGTTGATAAACTTAATAAAATATTGGTATTTCGGTGATTTTCATTTGTAGTATTCGTGTTATTTTCAAAAAACCTGGGTGACCGATTATAAAAGTTGAGTAGTGTACATTAAATCTGTATGTTGCTGCCATGTTACAGGGTATCACGAATTGCATATGGCCAGACAGGTTCGACTGTCTTTGCAGGGCCAGGATTTAATTCAATATCCCCAGATAGTATGAGAGAGTGTCAAAAGATGAATTTAAGATGAATTGATGGTGGAATGAAGATTTCATAGATCGTACACATACTGCAATCTCGACTGAATGTCGGCTTCCGGGTGGAAATTCATCACTGTTTGTGAAGAAAATTGTACACGGCAATAGATGAAGTTACCTGATCATAATTTGAGCTAAAAGACAGAGACAACAAGGTTGTGCGATACAAACTATTTAGGTTTACAACACTACTGCATTTACAGTTGCTAGTTGCTCATTATGATATAATATCTCCTTTAATTTTCTCGAGCCGGATGAAAAACAAGTCTTTATTTTTCACATATTTTGATTTCAAGACAGATCTGGTGATTTAAGCAAGAGTTGCCTACAACAACTTTATACATATTTTTTTACTTTTAATGGCTGGCACAATCTAGACAATTATGTAGAGGATCTTACATGAGTGACTGTGTATTATTGATTTTAATAAACGAGTTGGATAAAATGATAGGATAAGGCTCTTGCCGAGTATCCTATCTTTTTATCCAACGAGTTTATTAAAGTCAATAACACACAGTCACGAATGTAAGATTCTGTTTATCACATAACCCACCTACGACGTGATAGTTTCACTTTAATGTTGTCAATTTTCCTTATATACGGCGGCAATTTGTAGGGCAAATCATGACGTCGTTTTGTTGTTTACACGACGTCGCTACGTTTAAAATACGCGTTTGTAAATGCGTTCGCCTTACAAATTATGCGACACCCTAAACCAAATTTAACGTTACTAACGTTCATTTTATGAAGATTTCAAATAATGATAAATAATTAAGGCGTCTGAACGTACCGTATGATATACCATGAAAACAATTCGTATTAACTGTTTTAACGTATACACACACAGTGATTCGGTCCTCATTTGCAAGTGTAAATACGAGAAATAAGTCATGGCTTTACTGCACTCCCAGACGCCATGTTATGTGATAAATCAAGGTAATATATTGCAAGTTATATGTAAAAACAAAGTCTGATATTGATGAGTTCTAATTCCTGCTAGATTCTCTGTATAGTGCACTGTTTAAAAACATCTTCATAATTATGTTTTTTTAGTATTTTAGCTTGTGTACAGTATGGTGTTTATGACAATTATGCGATATACTCTAAGTTTCATGTAATCATATTTAGTGTTTTTTTTTACTTATCCTACTTTTAGCTTTGCTATTTGTTGAGAGTACATTCACCTTAACTGCTGCTCATGCCAAACTCAAACGGATTCGCCTAGTCAGTTTTGTTTTTATTGAATTCGTCACTGACTAATTTCATATCTGCTAGTTTGCCCTTTATTAAAAACAAAACGAATGCAGTTGATTCCGAAATATTTTTTTACTAACCGAAATATTCTTCAATTCATATAATTACTTAAACCTAATGCAGTTACAACGTTAGAAAAATTAAGCTCATTAATTTTGTTAATACACTTATTAATTATTTTCGATAACATTCATGTTATTATATCTTTGCAATTTCACATATTTTATGTCATCACAGTTTATTTCATGTTGATTCAAAGCCACATAACTGAATGTATGTTTTTTATGTCGTCTTCACGGCTAATGGCATCTCAATTTGGTTGAAAAGCCTCGGCTGCCTTCTTCTGACCTTTTGCATTTTGTGCAGTACGCTTTGTAAGTCGTCTTGTGCATTTTCTAAGTTGTTACGTGCATTTCGTAAGTTGTTATGTACATTTAGTAAGTTGTTATGCGCATTTTCTAAGTTGTTATGTGCATTTTCTATGTTGTCATGTGCTCTTTCTAAGTTGTTATGTGCATTTTCTATGTCGTTATGTGCATTTTCTAAGTTGCTATGTACATTTAGAAAGTTGTTATGTGCATTTAGTTAGTTGTTATGTGCATTTTCTATGTTGTCATGTGCATTTTCTAAGTTGTTATGTGCATTTGTGCCTTGTCTAAGTTGTTATGTGCATTTTCTATGTTGTCATGTGCATTTTCTATGTTGTCATGTGCATGTTCATGGAAAGCATGCTTATTACTGCTAACACGCTACATGGCCGTTTAGCTCAGGTATATCAGCTGAGGGTATATCAGCTGAGACCCGAGTAGTTTTCTCTTTGAAAAGCATCGTTATATTGAACAGTATCTACTCGTTAGAGGCCAGTTTCCGTCCAAGCCCAGTTTCCGTGATTCTCATTTAAAAAACGTTTTTACACTGCAGATTACTGACGCGATGTCACTTATTGTCAGACGTTTATAACTGAAGATTGGAAACAGGAAAATAAATAATAAACTATTAAAAAAATAAGGCACCTCCATGGGCGCGCAGTTAAATATAGTTTAACCAAAGAGAAGCAACTCGTACAACCTGTATCTGTTTGAATTACATAGAGTTACCCATCTTAACAGTGTAATAAGCGTTTCCAGGCGCATTGTTATAACGATCGAGGTGACTGATGGAACAATGCAAACATACCATTTTTACAATGAAATAAACAAGTTTCTAATTCATAAAAGTTTACTGTATCTTGACCTAGATGAATCTATCACTCGATAAAATACATGACGGAAACTGGGCTTGTAAACAAAATGATTTCTCAGTTTTAGTCTATTTATAAAAAGGTCACTTGCCACTTCGATAATTTATATAAAACAATTTATATAAAACAAAATTCTTTGGTATCATATTTCCAGGAAGAGGTAACCTAATAGAAAATAGAGTAAACATTGTCAGGATACATAGATTTGTCTGAAAAATTAGTTTATGTTTACATAAGTGACGGAAAGTGGCCCCCGACGAGTAGGGTACAGCAGTACATAACAAAACTATGCTGACAGGCCTAATTCATTGTTTTTAGAAATAACACACAAAAAACGCCACTAGCCAGTCTAATGAAGCACCTGCGTTTATGTTTTACAAATGCTGTACTGGGATGGCCTCATTAACTAAAACAAAAATTAATACCACCATTTTTTCATGCGTGTGTATGTCTAACAGTGATTTACAGTTACATATACAAATTCTCTCTACCCCCATCCCACCCCCACCACCACCACTCCTCCACCCACCACCACCCTCACACAGCCCCGCCCCACACCCCGACCCCACAAAAAAATACTTGTGTTCATTTCCCCCATTCTAATCACAACACATTGAATGGGCCATATGTTCCCGTGCAGACGACATAATAAGATGCACACTTATAGTGGCTTGGGAATGTATATACTGAAATATCAACTTACCATGATTAATCCGTCAAAATATAAAACTCGTTACTCCGGCAGATATATTCCTTGAGCACTCAAAGTTCTGGGACCAAGGTCCTTTCTTAAACATTAAATGACATTTGACCTAACTATGTGATATACATAGCCTCGTGATGTTTTAAGCAGACTACCGATCGGTTGCTTTTTCACTGACAGGCGTGAACCTCGATATAAACATGATTCCACGTGCATTTCGCACCCAGTTTCTGGCCCAATTAGGTTAACCTGTACTTTGTTTTTCTGCTTTTTTTTGTTCTTTTTTTAAATGATCTTTGTTTAACTACTATAATAAAACTAAACAATAATGTTGATTCTCTTATGCATGTGGAATTTGACCATGTCTTTTTCTGTTATTCTATCATCTGCATGCGAAATTAATCTGACTTATTATACAACAGCGTCATGGGTATGATAGGATAAAGCCACAGAAAATACATACTTTACATAAATACATACTTTACCTAAATACATACTTTATAACAAAATCAAAGCCTGTCGACATCTCTCTCACGTTCATACAGATAGCGGATGGACCACGTCCTAATGCATTGTACATGTGTGTGCTGTTCATATTACTACTATAATTATTGTTGTTGTTGTTGTTGTTATTATTGCTGTTGTTGTTGTTGTTGTTGTTTTATTGTAGTAGCAGTAGCAGTAGCAGTAGCAGTAGCAGTAGCAGTAGCAGTAGCAGCAGCAGCAGCAGCAGTAAACAATAGTTTATGACTTGGCCAATCACACCCACAACACGTCGACGCGAGTACTATCGATTTCAATAATATATACTAAACCAAATTGCTAAGTATCAACCTAAGAATATGTCAATAATATTCTCATTGTTTTGTGTATTAGATACGGTTAAACTGCAAAATCGTCTGCTCTGATTGCATGAACATATTTTAAAACTTTTAAGTCAATGTGTTTTCTTATAAATAAGTTATAACACTTATACAACTGGGTATATAGGATTTTATTAAGTACTTTGAATTAGTGAAGCTTTCGATTTTCCTAATTCTAAAATATGCCAGTTAAAATTATTTTGACATCATGTTTTACTAGCATTACCACTACAAATGCGTTTGCAAAAGAAATTTTCGAAATATTTAATGTTAACGCTGAATTACAGTAACTTGAATTTAAAACAATATTCAATGTAAAGGGAGGTAGTTTAAGATTATCCATATTTCATTTTTTTATAGACGGAAAATCTGCGATAAGTGGGTAAATTTTTTATGTTTTTTTCTATTATTTCATACCAATTTTAAGAATTTTATATCTTAAAGCGATCTTTGACTCATGTTATGTGTTTTATCAGTACATTTCATGTTTTCATATAAAGGGAGGGTAACTCTCAAAAGATGTAACAATTTAAACAAAAAATAAATGTTTTACAAACTATGGGTCAAAACAAAATACTTATCATATATCTATTCTAAAATATATATTTAAAATAAGAAAATTAGTTAAGATACAAAAGTTGATACTTAGCAATTTTGTTCAGTGTATAATTGCTAATAGCATGTAAAATCCAGGTCCGTGGCTCCAAGGTCAAGGTCACACTTTGAGGTCAAAGGTCAAAATAAAGTGCTTTCGTGTCCGGTTAATAACTCTGACATTCATGGACAGATTTCCAAATAACTTGGCACATATGCTCACCACAACAAGACATCGTGTCGCGCACAAAATCCAGGTCCATGGCTCCAAGGTCAAGGTCACACTTTGAGGTCAAATGTCAAAATAATTTGTTTTCGTGTCCGGTCAATAACTCGGATATTCATGGACGGATTTTCAAATAACTTGGCACAAGTGCACACCACAACAAGACGACGTGTCGCACACAAAATCCAGGTCAGTTGCTCAAAGGTCAAGGTCACAATTAAAGGTCAAAGGTCACTTCGGGGGCATTCGTCACTTCCAGTGACATTTCTTGTTTCCTCACGTTGTTACCATGCAAAATGTAACCTGTGTGAAATAAAGTAGTGTTGTTTGGTGTTAACGCGGCCTGCTGGCTGTACCTGCATTTATAAGATTCAACACTTTCTATTCAGTAAATTCTGTGGATTTAAATTTCTAAAGATACACAGTACATCCTCTCTTTTAACAAGAATGCACCCGGAAGAAAGAAAAGTGTTTACGAATCGCTTGATTAATCGTGTGCTCAAAATGATGATGTCACTATAGATATACAAAACGCAGATTATATGCATCAAAAGGCACTTATACCCAAAAACTATAAATAATCCAGACAAGATCTGTAAAAGTACGACATACTTAGTCAGTGATCTGGAAACAAATGTTTATAAGTCAGGTTATGTGAATAACAGTGTGTATATTTACAATATGGGTGTTGTTGATTTAGTGATATAGAACACCAACAAACACATTTTGAGTGGGTGTATTGTGTAAGCAAGGATACACGATGGATGGTAAGTATGATTGATTGTTGTTTTAGTTCAGTTAACTAATGGCTTCCGTTTACACAATGAAAGAAATATAAACGTCACATTCACACTTTTTTGTTATTTACGTCGTAGTATTACTGTAACATTGACCAGAATATATTGATAAATTCAGTAAAAAATTACAATTGCTTGAAAATTCAAAACTGGCACGAAAGGTGTACTGTTGTTTTGGAGCATACAAGTCGTTCACACTGATAGAGCTCAAACTCGTCATTTTGCAATGTAGCTGTAATAATCATATCGCTTACGGTTTTACATTCTGTACCGACCACAGCTATTCTGCGCGTAATTTTGACACTTTCCTGTTCAACGGGATCCGGGGCTCGATCCAAAGAGGCTTGTCAGATACAAGTGGATTAACCACGAACTTATCTTCAGCTTAGTCATTTTTACATAGACTTATATAAGGAGAAACTTGAATAATCTTCAATCGCTGAAACCACAAGGCATAGAGCTCACATATATTGCATGTAGTATATGTCTGTGGTGTATAGTATATGTCTGTGGTCTTTTTCCAAGTGACCCTCGTGTGGTTGCCAGAGTAGAGAATACAAATCTCGCTAGAGGCAGAGAGGTAGGACCCCACTTACCCCCTTCTCCCCCCCCCCCCCCCCCCCCCCACCCACCCCCACCCACCAACATATTTAATTCAAATATCATCATATAAGATTTTAATACTTTTCAAAAAAAAAACAACACATAATATATATATGACAAAAATATATTTTTTGTGGGGCGGGGGTTGTGGTGGGGGTATGTGGTGGTAGTAGAGGGGGTAGGGGGGAGTAGTAGTGGCCAAATTACGAGCCGAATACCAACTAAGAACTATGATTCTCACGGCTATTTCCATTGCTTATGTCACATGACCAGCTGTGCAAAGTTACAACACCAAAGGTAATAGTCAGCTCTATAATAAGTTTAACATAAGTGGAGGTTATAACATTGTGGGTTAGAATGCCACTATTTGTGGTTGTCTATTGAGCATAAATAACAATGTTATATTGTGTAATATCGCTGCTAACAGGATAACAGTAATAACCGCTTTAAGTTCTCTTGGTTCGAATCTCGCAATGGTCACTTATTTAAACGTATACTGAACCAAACAGCTAACGCACCAGTAGATAATACCTTTAATGTATGAACTTATTATAAGCCGACTGGTACCGTTGGGGACAGGTGATTTGAACGTGCTTTTTTTAATTTACAGTCGTAATTGACAAGATATTTGTCTCGCTCAGAATGACATTTGTTTTGATTGTTATTACTGAGATATTAAAGGTATAGTCTACCGGTGCGTTAGCTGTTTGGTTGAGTATAGTATTCATGAAGGTTAGATTATAAGTGGTAGTCTATGCATGGATGCTTGGCTTAAAGAAAATAATACCTACCTATGTATCTTTGGATGGTGGTCAGACTGCTGTTACTTCATCCGTGTATCATTTATTTATCGAAATAAATAATATATAAACTCATTTTACTCGTCACATAATGTTTTATTTTCTTTTGACTATAACATTTATCTTTCAATTCAATGCTAGATGGTTTAAAATTGTTGGACGGGTGTTATTCCTCTGTTATAAAGTGGATCTGTGGCTTTTTTTTTGGTTTTGAAAACTGTGTAATTATCCTTTTCGAACATAATTGTGGAATTTATCCCGTTTTAAAACATGTATAAAACAGTGAACGCATACTCATTCTCTCCACTGGTATATTGATTAATCCTGGTGCCTTTCCAAGTTTGCTTTTTTCAACATGTTTCTAACTTCGTCAATACTTATTTCACTTTATCACATGGCGTCTGGGAGTTTCAATAGTTTCGGCATCCTCTGCATAGACTTTGTTCATCCAGTAACTCGGCAAGAGCCTCGTATCCTATCTGTTTATCCAACTCGTTTATTAAAATCAATAATACAGCCACTCATGTAAGATCCTCTATGTCTACACTTACGCTATATTCTTCATTGAAGATATCAAGTTCGTGCCTTTGATTTGGCATGTTTTAATTTACTATTCCATCTAAACCATGTATGTCACACCACTTACATCATATAACTATAATTGGAATACATTGTTTTTGCATTATGTTGTCTTTCATTTGATTTGATACTTGTTGTTCTAGCAAATCGTTCTCTTGTTCTATTCTATAACCTTTAGCTCTCTTGCAATTTCGTATCAAGTACTTTTCTTTGATTTATTTAATTTTTCAGCTTTTCCTTCTTTCTCTGACCGTTTTCTTGTAACCGTAAAAACGTGAATAAAAACGCTATATGTGTGCGTTATATAAAGGCTATTGTGACTTTCAGTGGACCAGAACTGGGCATGGGGTTGTCCTAGGTGGCGCTTTCATCGTGAATGCCATATCCGGTGGTATCATCCATAGTTTCGGCATCATCTACATAGACTTTGTTGATCGAGTGTATACTTCCAGTACCGAGACGGTTGCAGTTGGAGCGTTGTCATTCGCATGCTTTTGTTTTGTAGGTAAGTTGGGAATTAGTATTGTCAGTACCAATAAGGTCCATTTGCAATAGAATGTGTAGGTGGGGTTGTGTGTGTGGGGGTGGGGGTGGGGCGGGCAACGTAACTCTTACACGTGTAAAAGCTACACGAATGTTTTGAACTGAACAACGTAATTATCATCAATACCAAAATGGTGATGGCCATGTTGACTATATTACTAATATTACAATAATTCGAATCAAAAGCCAGCTATTGTTTTATGGTCATTACAAACAATGGGCGTCGGAATCGTTTTATACCCGAATTAACAAATAACCACGCTAATCCGTCAGCTCCAACCCGTGCATGTCCTAACATTGCTATGCACGCTCAGTATTTTGACATCTTTGCACGGTTATTATGTGTATAGTTAAACAGTAGAAGCACGAAGTTTGTCGTTTATTCTGTAACATTTATGTATGCTCTGCTGTGGAACTAAAGGTGCTTTTCTTTCCATGGTTTGTATATGTCAGTATTAACTTGTTATTTTATTAGCAGCATTTTAACAACAGTCAAATAAAATATTCCTCAATGTAGTAAATGTAAACTGAATGTGTGGAACCCGTCTGATTCTTTATTTGCAGGTCCTTTTGCTCGTGTTCTGACGAAGCAGATTGGGTACCGGTTAGTGACCCTCCTGGGTTCCAATATTGCATTTCTGGGACTATTGATTAGTGCATTTGTACCCACAATCCATTACCACTATGTGACATTCGGTGGCATTTTGGTATGTTAACATATGCCTTACAACATTCCTAAGTACCCAGCTGTATAATTTCTATGATCTATTTATAAGAAAACACACCGACTTGAAAGCTTCAAATAATTTAGTTTGTTAAGAAAACACATCGACTTGAAATAATTTAGTTTTTTAAGAAAACACATCGACTTGAAAGCTTTAAAATGTGTTGATGCGATCGGGGCAGACGATTTATGCAGACTTTTTGTGATACTTTATTCTCTCAATAGTATTGCCATATTGTTAGGTGGGTACATAGGTATTGTCACTGGTATACATAATTAGCATAATATTACACAATGATTACATCTCAGAAACATGTCTGATGTATGTAATGCATGTCAACAATAACAAACATATTTATGTTTATATTGTTTATATTATTTTAAAGGTTTCTTTCAAATGTACGGAAATCCCAATGGAAACTCGACTTGTAAGTGAGGAAATGTCGATTCTTATGAATGGCGGGAGGTGCATAGTACTGGTTCTACCCAGTAAAAGTGGGTGGTCTGCCTCCACCATAAAAACAATCGACCGTCATATATAACCTCACACGTGTTGAAAATGACGTAAAACACCATACACACAAACAAAACAAAATCAACTGTACAATTAACCATGGATATGTATACATTCTGTACTCGGAGTAGGAAGTAGGTATACAACTCGAACAGGAAAAGTAACATTCACAGTCAACCAAAAACATGCATTCAAAACAAACAACAACCACAACATTACGTGGTCCCGCCTTAATTCCACTAAGCGATGGGAAAGCTTATATTAGCAGGATTTTATAACGGATATTTCGATAATAAAACATGTTTAAAAACTGTTTTTACTGAAAACAGTGTGATAACATGTTTAAAATTACCTATTAAATGTTTTAATTTTACAATATGCAAACTTTTTAAGCCAAAATTAAGGTCCAGCCAACCCCGTTTTTGCTTCTTGGCGAAGGGATTGGATGGGGTATGAAAGTTAATACTCGGACCACGTAATGAGGAAGTCTGCGACACCACAAATATAACAGGGTTCACAACAGGGGTACCGCCCTAGAACGGTCAATGATGTCATGCCTTTGGTTTGGCCTTCCTATGGTGGTAGTGTTGCTATTTGCTGGCATTTTCCTGCTCTTAATGCATTGTGTGTTGTGTAGTTGTCAATACATAATGCAACGCATCTTGTCTATAAACACTTTAGAAATATATGTGCGTACGCATGTTAAATGCAGAATATCGCTTAGAGGTGTTGCACTTTACATCACCTCTCAAGAACAGACTCAATAAATAGTCTGCTACTTACTTTTATCTCTTGTTTGTTTCTTGCTTCCAATGGATCCACTTTTAAGTTTTTATTGACACACTAGCGTTTGTTTAGTGCTGTGTGGCGGCCGTAAAAGTTTGTCCCGACTACAAATCAGTAGTGGTATTACTACTGGTCCTTTGGGATCATCAAGCCCAATCTTTGTGGCTTTAAAGTAGAATATCGCTTAAGCCGGTGCTAGAAGGCGTAAGAGGTGTTGCACTTTACATTACCTCTCATGAACAGACTCGATAACACCGAGTCTGCTACTTTATCTCTTGTTTGTGTTTGTTGCTTCCACGGGATCCACTTTCAGTATTATTAAACTAGTTTCAGTTACTAGTAACATGTTGTTGTCATGACTATCATCATAGAGTATTAGACGGTAAAAAAGATAACCCACAAATATGCATTGTAAACAAATTATGTCGTATTTATTTTATCTTACAGGAGCTGGCGGTGGCTTCATTTATATAGGTTCATTTTCTGCAGTTAAAGACTACTTTGACAGAAGAATGTTAATAGCAACAACAGTATTCTCATGTGCCATTCCTACAGGATTGATCGTCTTTGCAATGCTTAC
>JAWPHD010024294.1:0-19615 GCA_037043455.1 Cyrtodaria siliqua | reverse complement strand
TATGCGTAAGAACTGAATATATATGAGTAAGAACTGAATATATATGCGTAAGAACTGAATATATATGCGTAAGAACTGAATATATATGCGTAATAACTGAATATATATGCGTAAGAACTGAATATATATGCGTAAGAGCTGAATATATATGTGTAAGAGATGAATATATATGCGTAAGAACTGAATATATATGCGTAAGAACGGAATATATATGTGTAAGAACTGAATATATATGTGTTAGAACTGAATATATATGTGTAAGAACTGAATATATATGTGTAAAAACTGAATATATATGTGTAAGAACTGAATATATATGTGTAAGAACTGAATATATATGCGTAAGAACTGAATATATATGTGTAAGAACTGAATATATATGCGTAAGAACTGAATATATATGCGTAAGAACTGAATATATATGTGTAAGAACTGAATATATATGCGTAAGAACTGAATATATATGCGTAAGAACTGAATATATATGCGTAAGAACTAAATATATATGCGTAAGAACGGAATATATATGCGTAAGAACTGAATATATATGCGTAAGAACTGAATATATATATTTGATAGAACGGAATATATATGCGTAAGAACTGAATATATATGAGGAAGAACTGAATATATATGCGTAAGAACTGAATATATATGTGTAAGAACTGAATATATTTGTGTAAGAACTGAATATATTTGTGTTAGAACTGAATATATATGTGTAAGAACTGAATATATATGTGTAAGAACTGAATATATATGCGTAAGAACTGAACATATATGCGTAAGAACTGAATATATATGCGTAAGAACTGAATATATATGGGTATGAACTGAATATATATGCGTAAGAACTGAATATATATGTGTAAGAACTGAATATATGCGTAAGAACGGAATATATATGCGTAAGAACTGAATATATATGACTAAGAACTGAATATATATGCGTAAGAACGGAATATATAGTCGTAAGAACTGAATATATATGTGTAAGAACTGAATATATATGCGTAAGAACTGAATATATATGCGTAAGAACTGAATATATATGCGTAAGAGCTGAATATATATGCGTAAGAACTGAATATATATGCGTAAGAACTAAATATATATGCATAAGAACTGAATATATATGCGTAAGAACTGAATATATATGTGTAAGAACTGAATATATATGCCTAAGAACTGAATATAAATGCGTAAGAACGGAATAAATATGTGTAAGAACGAAATATATGCGTAAGAACTGAATATATATGCGTAAGAACTGAATATATATGCCTAAGAACTGAATATATATGCGTCAGAACTGAATATATATGCGTAAGAACTGAATATATATGACTAAGAACTGAATATATATGCGTAAGAACGGAATATATAGTCGTAAGAACTGAATATATATGTGTAAGAACTAAATATATATGCGTAAGAACTGAATATATATGCGTAAGAACTGAATATATATGCGTAAGAGCTGAATATATATGCGTAAGAACTGAATATATATGCGTAAGAACTAAATATATATGCGTAAGAACTGAATATATATGCGTAAGAACTGAATATATATGTGTAAGAACTGAATATATATGCCTAAGAACTGAATATAAATGCGTAAGAACGGAATATATATGTGTAAGAACGAAATATATGCGTAAGAACTGAATATATATCCGTAAGAACGGAATATATATGCGTAAGAACGGAATATATATGCGTAAGAACTGAATATATATGTGTAAGAACTGAATATATTATGTGTAATAACTGAATATATATGTGTAAGAACTGAATATATATGCGTAAGAACTGAACCTATATGCGTAAGAACTGAACATATATGCGTAAGAACTGAATATATATGCGTAAGAACGAAATATATATGCGTATGAACGGAATATATATGTGTAAGAACTGAATATATATGCGTAAGAACTGAATATATATGCCTAAGAACTGAATATATATGCGTCAGAACTGAATATATATGCGTAAGAACTGAATATATATGACAAAGAACTGAATATATATGCGTATGAACTAAATATATATGCGTAAGAACTGAATATATATGTGTAAGAACTGAATATATATGTGTAAGAACTGAATATATATGTGTAAGAACTGAATATATATGCGTAAGAACTGAACCTATATGCGTAAGAACTGAACATATATGCGTAAGAACTGAAATATATGCGTAAGAACGAAATATATATGCGTATGAACGGAATATATATGTGTAAGAACTGAATATATATGAGTAAGAACTGAATATATATGCCTAAGAACTGAATATATATGCCTCAGAACTGAATATATATGCGTAAGAACTGAATATATATGACTAAGAACTGAATATATATGCGTAAGAACGGAATATATAGTCGTAAGAACTGAATATATATGTGTAGGAACTGAATATATATGCGTAAGAACTGAATATATATGCGTAAGAACTGAATATATATGCGTAAGAGCTGAATATATATGCGTAAGAACTGAATATATATGCGTAAGAACTAAATATATATGCGTAAGAACTGAATATATATGCGTAAGAACTGAATATATATGTGTAAGAACTGAATATATATGCCTAAGAACTGAATATAAATGCGTAAGAACGGAATATATATGTGTAAGAACGAAATATATGCGTAAGAACTGAATATATATGCATAAGAACGGAATATATATGCGTAAGAACGGAATATATATGCGTAAGAACTGAATATATATGTCTAAGAACTGAATATATTATGTGTAATAACTGAATATATATGTGTAAGAACTGAATATATATGCGTAAGAACTGAACCTATGTGCGTAAGAACTGAACATATATGCGTAAGAACTGAATATATATGCGTAAGAACTGAATATATATGCGTAAGAACTGAATATATATGCGTAAGAACTGAATATATATGCGTAAGAACTGAATATATGCGTAAGAACTGAATATAAATGCGTAAGAACGGAATATATGCGTAAGAACTGAATAAATATGTGTAAGAACTGAATATATATGCGTAAGAACTGAATATATATGCGTAATAACTGAATATATATGCGTAAGAACTGAATATATATGCCTAAGAACTGAATATATATGCGTAAGAACGGAATATACATGCGTAAGAACTGAATATATATGTGTAAGAACTGAATATATATGCGTAAGAACTGAATATATATGTGTAATAACTGAATATATATGCGTAAAAACTGAATTTATATGTGTAAGAACTGAATATATATGCGTCAGAACTGAATATATATGCGTAAGAACTGAATATATATGTGTAAGAACTGAATATATATGCGTAAGAACTGAATATATATGTGTAAGAACGCAATATATATGTGTAAGAACTGAATATATTTGTGTAAGAACTGAATATAAATGCGTAAAAACGGAATATATATGTGTAAGAACGGAATATATATGTGTAAGAACTGAATATACATGCGTAAGAACGAAATATATATGCGTAAGAACTGAATATATGCGTAAGAACTGAATATATATGCGTAAGGACTGAATATATGCGTAAGAACTGAATATATATGCGTAAGAACTGAATATATATGCGTAAGAACAGAATATATATGCGTAAGAACTGAATCTATATGTGTAAGAACTGAATATATATTCGTAAGAACGGAATATATATGCGTAAGAACTGAATATATATTTGTAAGAACTGAATATATATGCGTAAGAACTGAATATATATGCGTAAGACCTGAATATATATGCGTAAGAGCTGAATATATATGTGTAAGAACTGAATATATATGTGTAAGAACTGAATATATATGCGTAAGAACTGAATATATATGTGTAAGAACGGAATATATATGCGTCAGAACTGAATATATAAGTGTAAGAACGGAATATATATGCGTAAGAACTGAACATATATGCGTAAGAACTGAATATATATGCGTAAGAACTGTATATATATGCTTAAGAACTGAATATATATGCGTAAGAACTGAATATATATGTGTAAGAACGGAATATATATGCGTAAGAACTGAATATATATGCGTAAGAACTGAATATATATGCGTAAGAACTGAATATATATGCGTAAGAACTGAATATATATGTGTAAGAACAGAATATATATGCGTAAGAACTGAATATATATGTGTAAGAACTGAATATATATGCGTAATAACTGAATATATATGTGTAAGAACGGAATATATATGCGTCAGAACTGAATATATATGTGTAAGAACGGAATATATATGCATCAGAACTGAATATATATGTGTAAGAACTGAATATATATGTGTAAAAACTGAATATATATGCGTAAGAACTGAATATATATGTGTAAGAACTGAATATATATGCTTAAGAACTGAATATATATGTGTAAGAACTGAATATATATGTATAAGAACTGAATATATATGTGTAAGAACTGAATATATATGCGTAAGAACTCAATATATATGCGTAAGAACTGAATTTATGCGTAAGAACGGAATATATATGCGTAAGGACTGAATATATATGTGTAAGAACGGAATATATATGCGTAAGAACTGAATATATATGCGTAAGAGCTGAATATATATGTGTAAGAGATGAATATATATGCGTAAGAACGGAATATATATGTGTAAGAACTCAATATATATGCGTAAAAACTGAATATATATGCGTAAGAACTGAATATATATATTTGATAGAACTGAATATATATGCGTAAGAACTGAATATATATGCGTAAGAACGGAAGATATATGTGTAAGAACTGAATATATATGTGTTAGAACTGAATATATATGTGTAAGAACTGAATATATATGTGTAAAAACTGAATATATATGTGTAAGAACGGAATATATATGCGTAAGAACTGAATATATATGTGTAAGAACTGAATATATATGCGTAAGAACTGAATATATATGTGTAAGAACTGAATATATATGCCTAAGAACTGAATATATATGCGTAAGAACTGAATATATATACGTAAGAACTAAATATATATGCGTAAGAACGGAATATATATGCGTAAGAACTGAATATATATGCGTAAGAACTGAATATATATATTTGATAGAAGGGAATATATATGCGTAAGAACTGAATATATATGAGTAAGAACTGAATATATATGCGTAAGAACTGAATATATATGCGTAAGAACTGAATATATATGCGTAATAACTGAATATATATGCGTAAGAACTGAATATATATGCGTAATAACTGAATATATATGCGTAAGAACTGAATATATATGACTAAGAACTGAATATATATGCGTAAGAACGGAATATATATGCGTAAGAACTGAATATATATGTGTAAGAACTGAATATATATTCGTAAGAACTGAATATATATGCGTAAGAACTGAATATATATGCGTAAGAACTGAATATATATTCGTAAGAACTGAATATATATGCGTAAGAGCTGAATATATATGTGTAATAGATGAATATATATGCGTAAGAACTGAATATATATGCGTAAGAACGGAATATATGTGCGTAAGAACTGAATATATATGTGTTAGAACTGAATATATATGCGTAAGAACTGAATATATATGTGTAAGAACTGAATATATATGCGTAAGAACTGAATATATATGTGTAATAACTGAATATATATGCGTAAAAACTGAATTTATATGTGTAAGAACTGAATATATATGCGTCAGAACTGAATATATATGCGTAAGAACTGAATATATATGTGTAAGAACTGAATATATATGCGTAAGAACTGAATATATATGTGTAAGAACGCAATATATATGTGTAAGAACTGAATATATTTGTGTAAGAACTGAATATAAATGCGTAAAAACGGAATATATATGTGTAAG
This sequence comes from Cyrtodaria siliqua, assembly GCA_037043455.1. NCBI lineage: Eukaryota > Metazoa > Mollusca > Bivalvia > Adapedonta > Hiatellidae > Cyrtodaria > Cyrtodaria siliqua. The sequence continues at coordinate 13,736 of JAWPHD010024294.1, read as the reverse complement.
AACGGAATATATATGTGTAAGAACTGAATATATATGCGTAAGAACGAAATATATATGCGTAAGAACTGAATATATGCGTAAGAACTGAATATATATGCGTAAGAACTGAATATATGCGTAAGAACTGAATATATATGCGTAAGAACTGAATATATATGCGTAAGAACTGAATATATATGCGTAAGAACTGAATATATATGTGTAAGAACTGAATATATATTCGTAAGAACGGAATATATATGCGTAAGAACTGAATATATATTTGTAAGAACTGAATATATATGCGTAAGAACTGAATATATATGCGTAAGACCTGAATATATATGCGTAAGAGCTGAATATATATGTGTAAGAACTGAATATATATGTGTAAGAACTGAATATATATGCGTAAGAACTGAATATATATGTGTAAGAAAGGAATATATATGCGTCAGAACTGAATATATAAGTGTAAGAACGGAATATATATGCGTAAGAACTGAACATATATGCGTAAGAACTGAATATATATGCGTAAGAACTGAATATATATGCGTTAGAAGTGATTATATATGCGTAAGAACTGAATATATATGCGTAAGAACTGAATATATGCGTAAGAACTGAATATATATGCGTAAGAACGGAATATATATGCGTAAGAACTGAATATATGCGTAAGAACTAAATATATATGCGTTAGAACGGAATATATATGCGTAAGAACTGAATATATATGCGTAAGAACTGAATATATATGTGTAAGAACTGAATATTTATGTGTAAGAACTGAATATATATGCGTAAGAACGGAATATATATGCGTCAGAACTGAATATATATGTGTAAGAACTGAATATATATGCGTAAGAACTGAACATATATGCCTAAGAACTGAATATATATGCTTAAGAACTGAATATATATGCGTAAGAAGTGATTATATATGCGTAAGAACTGAATATATATGCGTAAGAACTGAATATATGCGTAAGAACTGAATATATATGCGTAAGAACGGAATATATGCGTAAGAACTGAATAAATATGTGTAAGAACTGAATAAATATGTGTAAGAACTGAATATATATTCGTAAGGCCGGAATATATATGCGTAATAACTGAATATATATGCGTAAGAACTGAATATATATGCCTAAGAACTGAATATATATGCGTAAGAACGGAATATATATGCGTAAGAACTGAATATATATGTGTAAGAACTGAATATATATGTGTAAGAACTGAATATATATGCGTAATAACTGAATATATATGTGTAAGAACGGAATATATATGCGTAAGAACTGAATATATATGCGTAAGAACTGAATATATATGCGTAAGAACTGAATATATATGCGTAAGAACTGAATATATATGTGTAAGAACTGAATATATATGCGTAAGAACTGAATATATATGTGTAAGAACTGAATATATATGCGTAATAACTGAATATATATGTGTAAGAACGGAATATATATGCGTCAGAACTGAATATATATGTGTAAGAACGGAATATATATGCATCAGAACTGAATATATATGTGTAAGAACTGAATATATATGTGTAAAAACTGAATATATATGTGTAAGAACTGAATATATATGTGTAAAAACTGAATATATATGCGTAAGAACTGAATATATATGTGTAAGAACTGAATATATATGCGTAAGAACTGAATATTTATGTGTAAGAACTGAATATATATGTATAAGAACTGAATATATATGTGTAAGAACTGAATATATATGCGTAAGAACTCAATATATATGCGTAAGAACTGAATTTATGCGTAAGAACGGAATATATATGCGTAAGGACTGAATATATATGTGTAAGAACGGAATATATATGCGTAAGAACTGAATATATATGCGTAAGAGCTGAATATATATGTGTAAGAGATGAATATATATGCGTAAGAACGGAATATATATGTGTAAGAACTCAATATATATGCGTAAAAACTGAATATATATGCGTAAGAACTGAATATATATATTTGATAGAACGGAATATATATGCGTAAGAACTGAATATATATGCGTAAGAACGGAAGATATATGTGTAAGAACTGAATATATATGTGTTAGAACTGAATATATATGTGTAAGAACTGAATATATATGTGTAAAAACTGAATATATATGTGTAAGAACGAAATATATATGCGTAAGAACTGAATATATATGTGTAAGAACTGAATATATATGCGTAAGAACTGAATATATATGCGTAAGAACTGAATATATATACGTAAGAACTAAATATATATGCGTAAGAACGGAATATATATGAGTAAGAACTGAATATATATGCGTAAGAACTGAATATATATGCGTAAGAACTGAATATATATGCGTAATAACTGAATATATATGCGTAAGAACTGAATATATATGCGTAATAACTGAATATATATGCGTAAGAACTGAATATATATGTGTAAGAACTGAATATATATGTGTAAGAACTGAATATATATGCGTAAGAACTGAATATATATGCGTAAGAACTGAATATATATGTGTAAGAACGGAATATATATGCGTAAGAACTGAATATATATGTGTAAGAACTGAATATATATGCGTAAGAACTGAATATATATGCGTAAGAACTGAATATATATGTGTAAGAACTGAATATATATGTGTAAGAACGGAATATATATGCGTAAGAACTGAATATATATGTGTAAGAACTGAATATATATGCGTAAGAACTGAATATATATGCGTAAGAACTGAATATATATGTGTAAGAACTGAATATATATGTGTAAGAACTGAATATATATGTGTAAGAACTGAATATATATGTGTAAGAACTGAATATATATGTGTAAGAACTGAATATATATGCGTAAGAACGGAATATATATGTGTAAGAACGGAATATATATGCGTCAGAACTGAATATATATGTGTAAGAACGGAATATATATGCATCAGAACTGAATATATATGTGTAAGAACTGAATATATATGCTTAAGAGCTGAATATATATGCGTAATTACTGAATATATATGCGTAAGAACTGCATATATATGCGTAATAACTGAATATATATGCGTAAGAACTGAATATATATGTGTAAGAACTGAACCTAACTGCGTAAGAACTGAACATATATGCGTAAGAACTTAATATATATGCGTAAGAACGAAATATATATGCGTATGAACGGAATTTATATGTGTAAGAACTGAATATATATGCGTAAGAACTGAATATATATGCCTAAGAACTGAATATATATGCGTAAGAACTGAATATATATGCGTAAGAATTGAATATATATGTGTAAGAACGGAATATATATGCGTAAGAACGGAATATATATATGTGTTAGAACGGAATATATATGCGTAAGAACTGAATATATATGAGTAAGAACTGAATATATATGCGTAAGAACTGAATATATATGCGTAAGAACGGAATATATATATGTGTTAGAACGGAATATATATGCGTAAGAACTGAATATATATGAGTAAGAACTGAATATATATGCGTAAGAACTGAATATATATGCGTAAGAACGAAATATATATGCCTAAGAACTGAATATATATGCGTAAGAACGGAATATATATGCTTAAAAACGGGATATATATGTGTAAGAACTGAATATATATGTGTAAGAACTGAATATATATGCGTAAGAACTGAATATATATGCGTCAGAACTGAATATGTATGCGTAAGAACTGAATACATATGTGTAAGAAATGATATATATGTGTAAGAACTGAATATATATGCGTAAGAACTAAATATATATGCGGAATAACTGAATATATATGCGTAAGAACTGAATATATATGCCTAAGAACTGAATATATATGCGTAAGAACGGAATATATATGCGTAAGAACTGAATATATATGCGTAAGAACGGAATATATATGCGTAAGAACTGAATATGTATGTGTAAGAACTGAATATATTTGCGTAAGAACTGAATATATATGCGTAAGAACTGAAAATATATGCGTAAGAACTGAATATATATGTGTAAGAACTGAATATATATGCGTAAGAACTGAATATATATGTGTAAAAACTGAATATATATGCGTAAGAACTGAATATATATGTGTAAGAACTGAAAATATATGTGTAAGAACTGAATATATATGCGTAAGAACTGAATATATATGTGTAAGAACGGAATATATATGCGTCAGAACTGAATATATATGTGTAAGAACGGAATATATATGTGTAAGAACTGAACATATATGCGTAAGAACTGAATATATATGCGTAAGAACTGAATATATATTCCTAAGAAGTGATTATATATGCGTAAGAACTGAATATATATGCGTAAGAACTGAATATATGCGTAAGAACTGAATATATATGCGTAAGAACGGAATATATGCGTAAGAACTGAATATATATGTGTAAGAACTGAATATATATGCGTAAGAACTGAATATATATGCGTAAGAACTGAATATATATGCGTAAGAACTGAATATATATGCGTAATAACTGAATATATATGTGTAAGAACTGAATATATATGCGTAAGAACTGAATATATATGTGTAAAAACTGAATATATATGCGTAAGAACTGAATATATATGTGTAAGATATGAATATATATGTGTAAGAACTGAATATATATGCGTAAGAACTGAATATTTATGTGTAAGAACGGAATATATATGTGTTAGAACTGAATATATATGTGTAAGAAACTGAATATATATGGTTAAAAAACTGAATATATATGCGTAAGAACTGAATATATATGCGTAAGAACTGAATATATATGTGTAAGAACGGAATATATATGCGTAAGAACTGAATATATATGTGTAAGAACTGAATATATATGCGTAAGAACTGAATATATATGCGTAAGAACTGAATATATATGTGTATAGAACTGAATATATATGTGTAAGAACTGAATATATATGTGTAAGAACTGAATATATATGCGTAAGAACTCAATTTATATGCGTAAGAACTGAATATATGTGTAAGAACGGAATATATATGCGTAAGAACTGAATATATATATGTGTTAGAACGGAATATATATGCGTAAGAACTGAATATATATGTGTAAGAACTGAATATATATGCGTAGAACTGAATATATATGACTAAGAACTGAATATATATGCGTAAGACGGAATATATATGCGTAAGAACTGAATATATATGTGTAAGAATTGAATATATATGCGTAAGAACTGAATATATTTGCGCAAGAACTGAATATATATGCGTAAGAACTGAATATATATGCGTAAGAGCTGAATATATATGTGTAAGAGATGAATATACATGCGTAAGAACGGAATATATATGCGTAAGAACTGAATATATATGTGTTAGAACTGAATATATATGTGTAAGAACTGAATATATATGTGTAAAACTGAATATATATGTGTAAGAACTGAATATATATGCGTAAGAACTGAATATACATGTGTAAGAAACTGAATATATATGCATAAAAACTGAATATATATGCGTAAGAACTGAATATATAATGCGTAAGAACTGAATATATATGTGTAAGAACTGAATATATATGTTTAAGAACTGAATATATATGTGTGTAAGAACTGAATATATATGTGTACGAACTGAATATATATGCGTAAGAACGGAATATATATGTGTAAGAACGGACTATATATGCGTCAGAAACTGAATATATATGTGTAAGAACGGAATATATATGCATCAGAACTGAATATATATGTGTAAGAACTGAATATATATGCGTAAGAGCTGAATATATATGCGTAATTACTGAATATATATGCGTAAGAAACTGCATATATATGCGTAATAACTGAATATGCGTAAGAACTGAATATATATGGTGTAAGAACTGAACCTATATGCGTAAGAACTGAACATATATGCGTAAGAACTTAATATATATGCGTAAGAACGAAATATATATGCGTATGAACGGAATTTATATGTGTAAGAACTGAATATATATGCGTAAGAACTGAATATATATGCCTAAGAACTGAATATATATGCGTAAGAACTGAATATATATGCGTAAGAACTGAATATATATGTGTAAGAACGGAATATATATGCGTAAGAACGGAATATATATGCGTAAGAACTGAATATATATATGTGTTAGAACGGAATATATATGCGTAAGAACTGAATATATATGAGTAAGAACTGAATATATATGCGTAAGAACTGAATATATATGCGTAAGAACGGAATATATATGCCTAAGAACTGAATATATATGCGTAAGAACGGAATATATATGCGTAAGAACTAAACATATATGCGTGAGAACAGAATATATATGTGTAAGAACTGAATGTATATGTGTAAGAACTTAATATATATATGCGTATGAACTGAATATATATGCGTAAGAACTGAATATATGCGTAAGAACTGAATATATATGCGTAAGAACTGAATGTTTATGCGATAGTACTGAATATATATGCGTAAGAACTGAATATATATGCGTAAGAACGGAATATATATGCGTAAGAACGGAATATATATGTGTAAGAACGGAGTATATATGGCGTAAGAACTGAAAATATATGCCTAAAAACAGAATATATATGCGTAAGAACTGGATATATATGTGTAACAACTGAATATATATGCGTAAGAACTGAATATATATGTGTAAGAACTGAATTATATATGCGTAAGAACTTAATATATATGCGTAAGAACTGAATATATATGTGTAAGAACTGAATATATATGTGTAATAACTGAATATATATGTGTAAGAACTGAATATATATGCGTAAGAACTCAATACATATGCGTAAGAACTGAATATATGCGTAAGAACGGAATATATATGCGTAAGAACTGAATATATATATGTGTTAGAACGGAATATATATACGTAAGAACTGAATATATATGTGTAAGAACTGAATATATATGCGTAAGAACTGAATATATATGTGTAAGAACTGAATATATATGCGTAAGAACTGAATATATATGGGTAAGAACTGAATATATATGCGTTAGAACTGAATATATATGCGTAAGTACTAAACATATATGCGTAGAAACGGAATATAATATGCGTAAGAACGGAATATATATGCGTAAGAAATGAATATATGCGTAAGAACTGAATATATATGTGTAAGAACTGAATATATATGCGTAAGAACTGAATATATATGGGTAAGAACTGAATATATATGCGTTAGAACTGAATATATATGCGTAAGTACTAAACATATATGCGTAGAAACGGAATATATATGCGTAAGAACGGAATATATATGCGTAAGAAATGAATATATGCGTAAGAACTGAATATATATGTGTAAGAACTGAATATATGCGTAAGAACTGAATATATTTGCGTAAGAACGGAATATATATGCGTAAAAACTGAATATATATGCGTAAGAACTGAATATATATGCGTCAGAACTGAATATATATGCGTAAGAACTGAATATATATGTGTAAGAACAGAATATATATGTGTAAGAACAGAATATATATGTGTAAGAACTGAATATATATGCGTTAGAACTGAATATATATGCGTAAGAACTGAATATAAGCGTAAGAACTGAATATATATGCGTAAGAACTGAATATATATGTGTAAGTACTGAATATATATGCGTAAGAACTGAATATATATGTGTAAGAACTGAATATATATGCGTAAGAACTGAATATATATGTGTATGAACTGAATATATATGCGTAAGAACTGAATATATATGCGTAAGAACTGAATATATATGCGTAAGAACTGAATATATATGCGTAAGAGCTGAATATATATGTGTAAGAACTGAATATATATGGGTAAGAACTGAATATATATGTGTAAGAACGGAATATATATGCGTCAGAACGGAATATATATGTGTAAGAACGGAATATATATGTGTAAGAACTGAACATATATGCGTAAGAACTGAATATATATGCGTAATAACTGAATATATATGCGTAAGAAGTGATTATATATGCGTAAGAACTGAATATATATGCGTAAGAACTGAATATATGCGTAAGAACTGAATATATATGCTTAAAAACTGAATATATATGCGTAAGAACTGAATATATATGCCTAAGAACTGAATATATATGCGTAAGAACGGAATATATATGCGTAAGAACTGAATATATATCGTGTAAGAACTGAATATATGTGTGTAAGAACTGAATATATATGCGTAAGAACGGAATATATATGCGTAATAACTGAATATATATGTGTAAAAACTGAATATATATGCGTAAGAAACTGAATATATATGTGTAAGAACTGAATATATATGTGTAAGAACTGAATATATATGCGTAAGAACTGAATATATATGTGTAAGAACGGAATATATATGCGTCAGAACTGAATATTAATGTGTAAGAACGGAATATATATGCGTAACAACTGAATATATATGTGTAAGAACTGAATATATATGTGCAAGAACTGAATATATATGCGTAAGAACTGAATATATATGCGTAAGAACTGAATATATATGCGTAAGAACTGAATATATATGTGTAAGAACTGAATATATATGCGTAAGAACTGAATATATATGCGTAAGAAGTGATTATACATGCGTAAAAACTGAATATATGCGTAAGAACTGAATATATATGCGTAAGAACGGAATATATGTGTGTAAAAATTGAATATATATGTGTTAGAACTGAATATATATGTGTAAGAACTGAATATATATGTGTAAAAACTGAAGATATATGCGTAAGAACTGAATATATATGGGTAAGAACTGAATATATATGTGTAAGAACGGAATATATATGCGTAAGAACTGAATATATATGTGTAAGAACTGAATATATATGCGTAAGAACTGAATATATATGCGTAAGAACTGAATATATATGTGTAAGAACTGAATATATATGTGTAAGAGCTGAATATATATGTGTAAGAACTGAATATATATGCGTAAGAACTCAATTTATATGCGTAAGAACTGAATATATGTGTAAGAACGGAATATATATGCGTAAGAACTGAATATAATATGTGTTAGAACGGAATATATATGCGTAAGAACTGAATATATATGTGTAAGAACTGAATATATATGCGTAAGACGGAATATATATGCGTAAGAACTGAATATATATGTGTAAGAACTGAATATATATGCGTAAGAACTGAATATATTTGCGCAAGAACTGAATATATATGCGTAAGAACTGAATATATATGCGTAAGAGCTGAATATATATGTGTAAGAGATGAATATACATGCGTAAGAACGGAATATATATGCGTAAGAACTGAATATATATGTGTTAGAACTGAATATATATGTGTAAGAACTGAATATATATGTGTAAAAACTGAATATATATGTGTAAGAACTGAATATATATGCGTAAGAACTGAATATACATGTGTAAGAACTGAATATATATGCATCAAAACTGAATATATATGCGTAAGAACTGAATATATATGAGTAAAAACTGAATATATATGCGTAAGAACTGAATATATATGTGTAAGAACTGAATATATATGCGTAATAACTGAATATATATTGCGTAAGAACTGAATATATATGCGTAATAACTGAATATATATGCGTAATAACTGAATATATATGCCTAAGAACTGAATATATATGCGTAAGAACGGAATATATATGCGTAAGAACTGAATATATATGCGTAGGATCTGAATATATATATGTGTTAGAACGGAATATATATGCGTAAGAACTGAATATAATATGTGTAAGAACTGAATATATATGCGTAAGAACTGAATAAATATGTGTAAGAACTGAATATATATGCGTAAGAACTGAATATATATGCGTAAGAACTGAATATATGCGTAAGAACTGAATATATATGCGTAAGAAACTGAATATATATGTGTAAGAACTGAATATATATACGTAAGACATGAATATATATGTGTAAGAACTGAATATATATGTGTAAGAACTAATATATATGCGGTAAGAACTGAATATATATGTCCGTAAGAAACTGAATATATATGCGTAAGAACTGAACATATATGCGTAAGAACTGAATATATATGCGTAAGAACGGAATATATATATGTAAGAACTGAATATATATGTATAAGAACGAATATATGTGTAAGAATATATATGCGTAAAACTGAATATATAGGCGTAAGAACTGAATATATATGCGTAAAAACTGAATATATATATGTGTAAGTAAGAACTGTATATATATGCGTAAGAACTGAATATATATGCGTAAGAACTGAATATATGCGTAAGAACTGAATATATTATGCGTAAGAACTGAATGTTTATGCGTAAATACTGAATATATATGCGTAAAACTGAATATATATGCGTAAGAACTGAATATATATGCGTAAGAACGGAATATATATGTGTAATAACGGAGTATATATGCGTAAGAACTGAAAATATATGCGTAAGAACTGAATATATATGATTAAGAACTGAATATATATGCCTAAAAACAGAATATATATGCGTAAGAACTGGATATATATGTGTAACAAACTGAATATATATGCGTAAGAACTGAATATATATGTGTAAGAACTGAATATATATGCGTAAGAACTTAATATATATGCGTAAGAACTGAATATATATGTGTAAGAACTGAATATATATGTGTAATAACTGAATATATATGTGTAAGAACTGAATATATATGCGTAAGAAACTCAATATATATGCGTAAGAACTGAATATATATGCGTAAGAACGGAATATATATGCGTAAGAACTGAATATATATATGTGTTAGAACGGAATATATATATACGTAAGAACTGAATATATATGTGTAAGAACTGAATATATATGCGTAAGAACTGAATATATATGTGTAAGAACTGAATATATATGCGTAAGAACTGAATATATATGGGTAAGAACTGAATATATATGCGTAAGAACTGAATATATATGCGTAAGTACTGAAACATATATGCGTAAGAAACGGAATATATATGCGTAAGAGAACGGAATATATATGCGTAAGAAATGAATATATGCGTAAGAACTGAATATATATGTGTAAGAACTGAATATATGCGTAAGAACTGAATATATTTGCGTAAGATAACGGAATATATATGCGTAAAAACTGAATATATATGCGTAAGAACTGAATATATATGCGTCAGAACTGAATATATATATATGCGTAAGAACTGAATATATATGTGTAAGAACAGAATATATATGTGTAAGAACAGAATATATATGTGTAAAGAACTAAATATATATGCGTTAGAACTGAATATATATGCGTAAGAACTGAATATAAGCGTAAGAACTGAATATATATGCGTAAGAACTGAATATATATGTGTATAAGTACATAATATATGCGTAAGAACTGAATATATATGTGTAAGAACTGAATATATATGCGTAAGAACTGAATATATGCGTAAGAACTGAATATATATGCGTAAAAACTGAATATATATGCGTAAGAACTGAATATATATGCCTAAGACCTGAATATATATGCGTAAGAACGGAATATATATGCGTAAGAACTGAATATATATGTGTAAGAACTGAATATATGTGTGTAAGAACTGAATATATATGCGTAAGAACGGAATATATATGCGTAATAACTGAATATATATGCGTAAAGAACTGAATATATATATGCGTGAGAACTGAATATATATATGTGTAAGAACTGAATATATATGCGTAAGAACTGAATATATATATGTGTAAAAACTGAATATATATGCGTTAAGAACTGAATATATATGTGTAAGAACTGAATATATATGTGTAAGAACTGAATATATATGCGTAAGAACTGAATATATATATGTGTTAGAACGGAATATATATACGTAAGAACTGAATATATATGTGTAAGAACTGAATATATATGCGTAAGAACTGAATATATATGTGTAAGAACTGAATATATATGCGTAAGAACTGAATATATATGGGTAAGAACTGAATATATATGCGTAAGAAGAACTGAATATATATGCGTAAGTACTAAACATATATGCGTAGAAACGGAATATATATGCGTAAGAACGGAATATATATGCGTAAGAAATGAATATATGCGTAAGAACTGAATATATATGTGTAAGAACTGAATATATGCGTAAGAACTGAATATATTTGCGTAAGAACGGAATATATATGCGTAAAAACTGAATATATATGCGTAAGAACTGAATATATATGCGTCAGAACTGAATATATATGCGTAAGAACTGAATATATATGTGTAAGAACAGAATATATATGTGTAAGAACAGAAATATATATGTGTAAGAACTGAATATATATGCGTTAGAACTGAATATATATGCGTAAGAACTGAATATAAGCGTAAGAACTGAATATATATGCGTAAGAACTGAATATATATGTGTAAGTACTAAATATATATGCGTAAGAACTGAATATATATGTGTAAGAACTGAATATATATGCGTAAGAACTGAATATATATGTGTATGAACTGAATATATATGCGTAAGAACTGAATATATATGCGTAAGAACTGAATATATATGCGTAAGAACTGAATATATATGCGTTAGAGCTGAATATATATGTGTAAGAACTGAATATATATGGGTAAGAACTGAATATATATGTGTAAGAACGGAATATATATGCGTCAGAACTGAATATATATGTGTTAAGAACGGAATATATATGTGTAAGAACTGAACATATATGCGTAAGAACGGAATATATATGCGCAAGAACGGAATATATATGTGTAAGAACGGAAATATATACGTGTAAGAACGGAATATATAGGTGTAAGAACGGAATATATATGTGAAAGAACGGAATATATATGTGTCATAACGGAATATATACGTGTAAGAACGGAATATATACGTGTAAGAACGGAATATACATGTGTAAGAACTGAATATATATGCATTAGAACGGAATATATATACCTAAGAACTGAACATATATGCGTAAAAACTGAACATATATGCATAAGAAACTGAATATATATGCGTAAGAATTGAAAATATATGCGTAAGAACTCAATATATGCGTAAGAACTGAACATATATGCTTAAGAACTGAATATATATGCGTAAGAACTGAACATATATGCGTTAGAACTGAATGAATATATATGCGTAAGAACTGAATATATATTATTATTATTATTATTTATTATTATACCATATTTATATAGCACTCTTTTCATATTTAACATACGTTCAAAAGTGCTTTACAAGTAAAACAATAATACATTTCACATACAGTCAAAACTAAAAAAAAAGAACAATACATGAATTAACTCTAAGATATGAAGATATTAAGTGGTAAAATATAAAACAACATATAGATTATATTTGCTAAGATAAAGTTAAGACATTATTATTTATACTGACTAAAATTAAAATCCGTGTTTAAAAAATAGTACTGTCATAATAAGATGATAAAAACAATGGTAATCATTTATGAAATAGTCCAGCTTAAAATACACATCAGCCACTATATATCATTAAAAAGAAATGAGTTTTCAGTGATCTCTTAAAAGAGTCAAGTGTGTTGGAATTCCGGATTCCCACTGGAAGCGCGTTCCACAACTTTGGAGCAGCAGTTGCAAAGCTACGGTCACGTATGTAACTGTACGAGATCTTGGTACTACAAGAGTCCGAGTGTCACTTTGGGATCTTAAGTCACGCTGTGGTCTATACA
>JAWPHD010024293.1:0-19627 GCA_037043455.1 Cyrtodaria siliqua | reverse complement strand
TACAGGTGATTTCTAAAACAATGATGACCTCAGATATAGCAATTAACTATTACATACTATTAACAGGTAGTCTCTTATTACTCCACGGAGGAATCAACTTTATCACACCTCAACCCGAAATCTTTTTAACCGTTAATCATGTTAAATTTAAGTAAATAACAACAATAAGTCTAAGCCGATACTGTACAAATATCATATTGGTGCACCCATGGACCGGTAAAAACACCCGGGAGCGCTCCTTACCCCCCCCCCCCCCCCCCCCCCCCCCCGTTTGTGTGTGTTTTGTGGTTGTGTGGTTTACACAACACAACTCACAAACACCCCCCCCCCCCCCCCCCCCCCAAAGTTGTTGGGCCGCCCCCCCCCCCCAAGCCCCCCCCCCCCCCCCCCCCCCCCCCCCCCCCCCCCCCCCCCCCCCCCCCCCCCCCCCCCCCCCCCCCCCCCCCCCCCCCCCCCCCCCCCCCCATTCACCCCCCACCGGGCTCCTTTTGCCACGACCGTTCCAATTTGAGCCCCTGTTGTCAACCCTATATGTTTGTGATGTGCTTTTTTACTGAATATGTTTGAATCCACCTTTGCGTTGTAATACTTGTTAGAGAAACTGTATCTGTGATTGCTACTCTTCCTGTTGTACTTTTAACCTTTTCTTTAGGTGTGTGCAAAGCAAATGCTTCTGTCCACTACCAATTCTTGCCCACATATAAGTATCACATGATTCTTTTATGATTAGCATATGATACCTATTATATGATACTAATATGTACATAAAGGAACAATACATGATTGTTATACATACAAGTATTCTATGACAATCATATACAACATGTACAATACATGTACGGAAAGAGGTGATCCCTTGGAAGCAACATACACAAACAAGAGAGAAAGAGTAGCAGACTCGGTTTTATTGAGTCTGTTCATGGAGGTAATTATAAGATGCAACACCTCTCACCCGCACTCCACTAGCACTGGCTTAAGGATATTCTACCTTAAAGCAACACAGAATGGGTTGATGATCCCAAAGGGACCAGTAAATATTAACAATACAGATGTGTAGCCGGGGCGACTTGTTTTACGGCCCCGTCACACAGCACTAAACAACGCTAGTGGAATGTCAATGAAATACTGAAAAGGTGTGTTCCAGTGGAAGCAACAAACAGTCAAACAAGAGAGTAGAGAGCAGACTCGGTTGTTTACTTGAGTTTGTTCATAGAGAGGTTAATTATAAGATTGCAAACGCTCCTAGCATCCGCTTAAGTGATATTCTACCTAATGCCACAAATAATGGGTTTGGATGATCCCAAAGGACAGGCACAAATAACTAACACTACAAGATCTGTAGTCCGGGGCGACTTTTTCCAGGCCACGCCACACAGCACTAAAAAAACGCTAGATTTGACTAATAGGTTTTATGAAAAGTATAGAAAATACGTGTTAAAATGAAACCTTCCGCGAATGCATTCTCCCATAAAAAAGTTCAAATATATAATATATCATTTGAAACGTTTTATTGTGAATATATGTGGCTTCATTTATATAAGATTCGTATGATTTCGCAATATGTTTATTATACTCGTATTGGCGCAATTGTCCTATTGAACATGTATTATGAACAGGTACACATAGAAACTGAAACACGGCAGTTGTCTAACACCTGGGTCTGACTGGATTTTCAAGTCTGATTTCTCTCCACGATTGTCTCTGTTACGTTACCCACAGGTAATCAGGTCCATATCTGGCAACGTATGAAGCATCTGAAAATCACGGAATATTCATCAAAACACATGCGACAAAATTGAATGTATAAAATGAATGAATGAATAACTCGAGCATGATGAATGAATGATGAAATGAATGAATGAATGAATGAGATGAAGAATGAATGAATGAATGAATGAATGAATGAATGAATGAATGATGAATGAATGAATGAATGAATGAATGAATGGAATGAATGAATGAATGAATAATGAATGAATGATGAATGATTGATGTATTATGACGTCGACACATAAATGAGTGACATATTAATGCGCAAATCTGACGAAAATGAAGACAAATAAAGTATTTCTTTTGAGTGTAATGTAATAATATTGTTAAGCTATTTGCAAATTATGGCGATATGGTACAAAGAAATACCACATCATATGATATATGTAGACACAAATGCCCGTCAACAGCCCTGTAAACAAGTAAATGTAAATATAAACACATTACAATGAATTATACAGTGATTTCCTTTTAAAACTATTCTAAAACCAGACTGAAAATCCATTACAAACTATACTCTTATGGGAGTATGTTTGTCACATAGGATCAAAGTTACTACAATCTAACAAGTTATGTTTCGACCCGTTGAATTGAATTGGATTTTATGGTCGCACCAACAGCTAAGGTCATATGGCGGACTTCCAGCTTCTACTGGTGGACGGAAGACCCCAGGTGCCCCTCCGGGCAATTCTCGTGCACGGGCGGGCACCTGGTAGAACCTACTGACGTTCCGACCGTTAATTGAAGTAAATACTATAGAGTATTAGCACGATTAGGGTAAGAGTGAGGTTTGGTGCACCCTTGAACTGGTTTAAACTCCCCGGCGGTCCTTTTGTCACTGGACCGTTCCAAGGTGGAACCCTTGTTGTCAGCCCTTATATGTTTGTGATGTGCATTTTCACTGAATGTATTTGTGAATCACCTTTGCGTTGTAATACTTGTTCGAAATGACTGTATTCTGTGAATGCTACGCTTCCTGTTGGACTTATATAACCATTTCTTTAGGTGTGTGCAAAGCCATACTTCTACCCTCTACCAATTTTGCCACATCCATCTTGTCGAACGTGTAAATTAAAATTGGTGTAATACTATGAAACTAATATTCCACCTCAAAACAATCATATCTCGACTTGCTATTTAGCGCTAGTTATTACGTAATGCTTTTTAAGTGTTAATAATGAAAGAACATGAATCGCGGTGAAACGTACGGCCATCAATCTTAACGCGCAAAGGCAGTGGTTGAAAACCGTTCTGCGCTAGTAATTTTGTTTTCACATATACAGAAGGAACAAAGAAACGCATAATCACAAAATTGCCTATACTACACTATTATATACACTTAATTCCACGTATATTCCAGATATATCTCAACGTGTTTGTACAGAAAGGGCTACAAATAATTACAGAAAGGACAACTCTGCCATGTAGAGACCCTTATAATCAGAGTATACTGTGTTTCACGAACTTCATACATGTTGAAGTTTCGCTTGAAAAAGTCAAGGAATTCATAGTTGAGTATTTAATGTAAGAGATTGCAAGTTTAAAGCCTACGTTTGCTCACCTGCTTGAGTTTTAAATGCGCATTCTGTCGGATAATGAAGCTAAACGAGGTAACCATTGATGTGTTCGGTGCTGTTTAAACCTTCTTTCCGAATGGATAGGCCTAATGTCGCCCTGTTACCATTCGATTAGCAGTAGCATGTTAAACATACAATATATAGCGAGAAATACCCCATTAGCGTTTCTTTTTTCCTTTCATGATATATTCTGAAAGCCGTATATTTATCGATCTTAAGGGGCCTTTACACAGGATGGCGAACCTTTGTGCTCCCGTGTGCGACTCATAAAATTTGCCAGGTCGTCGTTGGAGGCTCAAAGGAGCAGAATGGTTGCCTAGGTCGTTCAAAGCGGTGGTACACAGGAGGTTCAGACATCGCCATGAACGCCCATGGTCGCCGTGAATTTTTGAACATGTTCAAAACAGTCGCACAAAGGTCGCCGAGGAGGTTGGTTGCTCAATAGGTGGCTCAAATGAGGCAGAAGGGAGGCACAAGCATTACCGTGTTGCAGAATGGAGGCACGGATTGTCGCCCAATGGTCGCCAGGTATAGATGCGTTCTGCTGCAACATTTATTGGCTGAATGGTCGTCCAGCTGTTCGCCGTTAGTTGCCGTTGGTCACCGATGATGGCCAGAGGAGGCACAAAGGAGGCTCAATGGTTGCCCAACCATTGCACGGGTGCTCCTTATGCTAGCTATAATCATGTTGGTTGCCGTAGGTTGCGCAGGGAAGCAAAGGGGAGGCAGGCAGGTGCTCCAGTGGACGTTCGTAGATCGCATGAAAATGCCCGAAAATTGCATTTTTTGGTGGTTCAAGGGAGGCACAAGGATCGCTGGAGCAGTTACATAGAAACATGATTTTCAGGTTTAGGCGACCATTGTGAGGTCCTGTCCATTTTTTTGCGTCGCTCAAAGGTGGCACAAAGGTCAGCAGCCCTGTGTAAAGGGGCCTTAACCTGTACGAAGGCTAAATACAAATGTGATAATTTACGCATCGATGTCTGCACTTATATACCGACTATTGGAGTGTTCGTAATGTTAAGATTGTTAATATTGCAAGGGAATGGGATTATGTGCTTAATTTTGTTTATTATTTTGTGTAGCCTTGAAATAGACGTTTCGTTGGATAAAAGTGTAAAAAGAGCGAGTTGAGTGTTATCAAATCGATCCATTGTCATTTTGGATTTATAAACTTATTATTTAATCAAATGTAGAAGACTGGCATATAACCAACGTTACTGCTTAACCCTTAAAGCAATATCACTTTAAATACTTAAAAATGCTCAATACAATGTTAATATTCGATCAAATGGTCCCTACCTGTATATGGATATGAACACGGTGACTATATTATTATTATTATTATTATTATTTTTATTTATATACTGTTGGGAAAAAGTTAAGCCAGTTTTTGTTGCACCCTGGAAATAATAATTTTTGTTGTAAAATCCTACTGCCATAGACACAATATTGTATTAAACACACATAATAACAGTCGAACATCTTAATGAAGTAACGAATAAATGAACGTAGGGGTCAAGCCCGTAAAGTCCCAAAATGTCAGTATATCTTGTATACAGTATTATTTCATCTAACACACCAACATCGCTAAACTTTCTTTCCCTCAGTATATTACTAGTAGTACAGTAGTAGTAGTAGTAGTAATAGTAGTAGTATATTAATTGTTACTATTATCAATTCTTATTATCTTTGTTATTGTTATTATTATTACTATTATTATTGTTGGTGGTGTTGCTGCTGCTGTTGTTGTTTTTATTATTATTATAATTATTATTATTATTATTATTAGTGGTAGTTTTAATCAAATATGTAAACAAAGACCTGTACATGTCAGATTAAAATTAGTTCCTCTATTTTTCAGTATTTTATTTTTTGTATAGAGAGTTATTGTTTTTATATGTTCCATGCGCATGATACATTCGTTAAAATCTGTAACCTAAACAATCATTTTATTACTTAGTTGTTTAATAGTTTTCGCACGTATTGAAAACAAACATGAACATAAATTAGAACACTTGAATAGACCCATTAAGTGTACCATTTAATATGTCATTATTACCAGTAAGCCAGACAAACATTTGAAAACCTGTGAACAACTTGACATATATTGAAGCTGACAGAATGCATGTACCGCGGGAAATGTCAGGTGCTTTATGTAGATAGAAGTTAGACGCTTTGCGCAAGTGCACACTTGGGAATTGATTGAAATGACATTTCCCGCACTATAGAATGTTGTATTAATTAAGTAGTTTTTAAATATCTAGTTTCAGAAGCACATGTTTATATCATGAGGCGTTTTTAATCTTACAAGGTCTTGACGATTACTGTGCGTCCCGTTAAAAATCAAATGTTTCTTTGTGGGAAGAGTTGTGATGTTCAAACATTCAATTTTGCTTGACGGAGGATGGTATGAAAGCGGTCGACTTAGTATGTGGTGTAGTGCATATCTTACATATAAAAGTTAACAAGAAAAAAGGTTATCTACTATTTGGTCTCAAATCCATGTTGCTAGTAGAGCTTGTTTTTCCTGGAAACTGTAACTTTAAGTTTTGACGGTGTTTCATGTTGTACTTTTATTATGTTTGAACTATTAGTTTTTTGCAATAAGAAATTCAGCAGATATGTGGGTGCATGTGTTGCATACGATAGATGATTAAATTACGTTTACGATTTTTTTTTCAGTGTATACGGGAATCAGACTTTGTACTATTGTTCATTTGCACATATATAGTGCATTTCATTTACAACTGTAGTTACATTTATATGTTGACCGTCTGTATTTAATGTCAAAAAGCTATGAAATAGTTGTTTTATATTTAGTTTGCTTAAGTTATTAGTAGGTTCAACAGCCTAGGGAAACGTTATTTTTTGCAAAGCAAACGTTTCCGAAATTGAAACGAAAACACTCAGACCACTTTTCATTTCAACTGTATTGCATTGCTATCTTCAAGTGTTTTATAGTGTTTTTATACAGTACACTTACCGTATATAGGTTTGCTTGAAGTACGCAATCATAGCATATCCAAACATAAAAAAGATTGTGCGGGCTGCATAATAATCCATTCTAATAAACAAAGGCCTGTCGCTTTGGGCGATGGTTAAATATGCATTATGTAATGCAAGTTCATATTGTTCATAAGTTAAACTTAACTGGTCACTGGTCACAGTACGACATTGTCAGTTTTTCAACTGTTTTCGGTACTATTGGTTCGTTAATATGTTTGCACAATGTCTATCTTTCATGGTTCGAATCAAAATTCGCCCTATCCTACTAAGAAAGCAGAATGTAAACAGTTGTCCAATATGAAATCTAAGTTACATTTTTACATTTACAACATTAGAACTGAATGCCGTTTGCGGGTATGGAGGAAAAAACTATACAGCTTGTTTTGTACCTATACGGCGTTCATCTTATGCGAGCCTATATATAATGCATAATTCATTTAAACTTTGAACAGTCCAAGTATTATGGTTACTTATTTATTATGCAACACATTTCCTTATCAACAATAGTTTCAAGTTGTCAAAGTTATGCTAACATACTAAATGAAGGACGACTGTTCTTTCATCCTTACTAAATGTTTTGACAAAATTTAATAACATTAAAAGTTTGGACAATCTAATTATCATACGCTACCATTACATTTTGCTCATGTAGTACGCATGTAATATTATTCCCTATATCTAGAATGTACAGTGTACATTAAATTTTGTAATGTGTATGTATGTACCTATTGCGTGCGTTTGTACCACATTTACCTTAAAGAGACACATGGCAATCTTGAGTTTTATATCAGGCATTAAAACTAGTAGAGCGATTTATTAATCATGTATCATTTTGACTTTAAAACTGTTTGCATATAATTAAATAAAAAAATTGAGAATTCTATTTACTTCATTTTTCAACACATTTTTAAAATATTTTATTGGTGCAATATTATCAAAAGTCAGTAATATGTAAAAACAATTTGCTTTGAACTATTCTAACAATTAATATTAATGATTAAACAAATTCAAATTAAGAGAAAAACTAACGGGACGCCGTGAGTTTTTAAACAAATCAAGATTGCCGTGTGTCCCTTTAAAACGTTTACTACACTATATTTGCAATATTTTTATAATGAGCTGTAGGTCCAATTTTTTTTTACAATTAGATCACTGGCATGGTCAGTTTCATAGTATTGCCTTAGCTATTTTGGAAGTGTATTTTGCAGCTGGCATTCACGTATTTACAAACATTAAAGCTTTACATTATGTCCAGGTAAAGATTTGCGAAATTTGTTTTTTAAGGGTTAATTGATCCATAGTAATATGCAATTTAAAATATCGCCAAACAGTTGTTCAAAATGAACTATGAAATTAGAACTGATATTTGTACAAACGTTCCTCAATGTGTGTCCACCACAACTCAGTATATTGGAAATTATCACTACCGAATAATTCTTGTTTTACATTCTATGTTAATAAAACTCCTCTTTTCAGTATGTATTAAGTTCACCAATGTATATAAATATTAGTCTAGTGGCAGTAGCGAATCCATCCGACCGAGGTTAATGTTTCCATCGCGGCAATCAGTTTCACTATGCATAATATCTCAATTGCAAATATATTTTTTATAAACAACTCCATCTGCAATACATCTATTTCTTGTATTATCACGTTATGTATACATATGATTTATCAATGCAATGTCACCTTAAAATAGCACATAAGTTGTTTTTGGGCCAATCCATCTTCAGAGTAATCGTATGTCTATCCATTTATCAATCACTCGAGGACGTCAACATGCAGTGCTCACAATATTACAATGGCAGGTGTTATAGTTTCCTTTCATTAAACTATATCAAACACGCTCGCGCGAACTAACATAAATCTGTATACTAATATGTATTTTGACATACCAGTTATAATATGTTTAAATTATTCATTCAGTTTTTACATTATGCTTAAAATATTCAAACATTCAAATTCTGTATTTAATATGAGAATGGCAACCATTTCTTAAATCACGAAGATGTGTGAGATCCGGAATGTTTATTGACACGTGTATGGCTGTATTTTAGCTGCAATAACTCATTCAATATAGAGGACCAATGTACCAGTAGCAAAACTTAAGGCGAATTGACATTTTAAAAGCATACAAACATGTTTTTCATTGTTTCTGTTTTGCGTTAATGTGTGTTTATTTTTGTTAAACGAAATCAAGTTATTACAAGTAAACTTCTTCAGCAACGTTTTCGTTAACATAAACTACGTATAGTAGAGCTCCTTCGTGAAAAAAGTGTGCACTTTGGGTTTAAAGCATGAAACTTGACACACTGGTAGAGTTTGACATACTAAATTTTTCTGGCTATAGGGCCAAGGGAAAATTGAAGATGGCCGCCAAATCCAAGATGGCGCCAAAATAATATGATTATTCTTATTTATTTTTTTACATTTTTATGGTATGGTAATTTTAACTCAAATGTTCATATGTTAGTGGTGTGAGATGTAAGGTTTCCTAAAATAATACTATTATGTTGTCAATACTATTAATATTACGATAAAATTCAAAATGGCGGCCTTAAAGCGCGAAAAATCGTAAAAACTGTTTTTTAAAAGTTAATCAGAGATTTAAAATTTGACAATAGCTTTATTTAAATGCAAGTTGATTTGGTCTTTACAATCAGAAAGCAGAGGTCAAAGTCTGACCATTTACATAGTATAAGGGTCCATAAGACATTGATTAAAGTGTTAAAACAACGACTAGAAACAATTTTTCAAAACAAATCTGCACATATTCTGCTTTTCAAAGTTACACACCTTATGAGAACTAATATTCAAATAATTCCACGCAGTTATCACTTAGTTGAATAATCAGAAGTTGTCTTGTTACAGCTATGCAGAACATGTAACTAGGATGATAATACGTTCTATACTCTGTCAAAAATGTTTTGGACCATGGCAGTGTTCGAATCCGTACAATGATCGCTCAACCATGACATTCGACCATAAAGAAGGCTAAAAATATCGGACAGGGAAAGCAGCATTCAAGGACGACAGTCAACCACAAAACACAAAAACAAACACGCAAACAGACAAACGAAAAGGCAAAAGTAATAAAAAATGCAAACGACATCACAAACACAAAAGGGTTGACAATAGGGCTACCGCCTTGGAACGGTCAGTGGCAAAGTAGGCCACATAACCCTTATTATCTCAGTTGATAATTCACAATAGATCTACAATCAACAATAATTATCGTTAACAATGAAAGTTTGCAAAAAAATAATAATCTTTTTATTGGTTACTCGAATGTCTGTAACTGTTATTGTTTTTATGGACTTTGCAACATTTTTTACAGACCCTTTGTGTGTTCGCGATCTTTTTTAAAAATCTAATCTTGTTTGGAATTTAATGTTTCTGGTACCTTGGTTACTAAAAAAAGATAATTAAATTCTGTCCACTAGTTTTATTTTTATATGACTTTATATACCCTGATCCAAAACTTTTTTTACCGAGTATATAATACATGTACTCTACTTAGAAATTGTGTAAATTGTTCAAAGATATCTCGTTTGTGTACCTGAAAAACTAATCGTTGACTCTCTCACAATCACCACCACACCTACATAGTACTGTACATCTTATTGCCGCCTTTACACATTTACATCGGCCTCTGCGTCCCTTGTCTGTCTTACACCCACATCTTAGTAGTTCTTGGCAAGCTTTAGAAGCTTCAGAAAGTACTGTCCACAACGGTTCCCAGATCTGGTCTTGTGTTCCCTGCCAGCCCCAAAGACTTGGGCATGGCAAAATAACAATTGATTATAAGGACTGACCCCAACAATACCCAGCCTGGTATGCTAGTCTCTCAGTGTGTTGAAGTAAAGCAGCAGATGTTGGTGGTATTAAATCGATTGATCTTCCTTTCTTTGCGCAGAGATCTTTTCGTACCTCATCTGATGTTTCACGCGTGCTTGTCCTGTCGTACAAAAGCACTACAAGCGTTCCAGACTTACAACTCTTGCAATGAAGGATATACAGCCCAATAAATGAAAAGCTTCAATGACATCTGGATAAATGCTGCAGACTGAAAAAGGAAGTTTGGTCAAATCCTGTAAAAGCATGCATACCTGACAATGCTTTCGACTTTACTGGACCCAGGGATTCGGATATGCCATGTGCAGATATGAAACGAAAATGCTTCCCAGTGTCAAATGCAATCCACAATTCATTAACACAAAGCTCACTGAAGAGAGCAATTGACAACACAAGAACATCAGTATCTACAGTTCTGATCATCACTCGTTTGTAGTTTTGTTTACCACAGTCTTTCACATGAAACAGTAACCTAGTATCTGCCTCTTCATGTGTACATGGCGAAAGATCACTTACATATTCTCTCGGTGGATTGCAGATTACATCTTTGTCCGTGGTTGACACTATTTGTTTATCAATAATTTCAATTGCCACAGATTCAGTAGCTAGGTAGCTAAATAGTTCGACTTTATTTTCATCAACTCGAAGGAATGATTCCCAATTTGCAGGTACATTTGAATCTGACTGCACTCTTCTACGTACACCGTTACCACGTTTACTGCGTGTCATTGCCGGAAGGCTGTCCTTGATAAACTGATCCCAGACAATATCTACTCTGCTTGTATTTTGTAATTGTCTTTTGTTGAAGGGAGTGAATGCCTGCCTGGACTAGTCTGCAAATGTCTTGGCTGCTCCAGGTTTTAACATGTTAACTATAGCTGCACCATCTAATAAAACATCATCAACATCAGGGGTCTCAGACGGTGCCACGAAGTGGTTCTCTAGACATGTTACCAAATCTGATTTTGTTCCAGATCACAACTTACCAAGGCTAGAGAGAGACGTGGGGTAGCTTTGGCTTTCATGGCGAAAAAAGACATCAATGTCACCATCACGAACTTGACAGGAAACATAGAGTTGCGAAAATAATGAACAGTTCTTCTTTAGCGAAATGATTGCCTGTCTTTCATTTGTAATTTTTCGTTCACTCACTGGACAACTAAACAAAGAAAACTTGTTCTTCTTTATTGGCTCATATAGCAACACAGTTCTCTCTTTAAGCCGTTACTGCACATACATGGTGAACTTCTCTTCTCCTATTCTTTCTACGTTACGAACTGTGGCAGCTACATGCTCACGAAAATGTCTCTAGCGTCTAATACTAGCAGGTCACTACTGTACTCCTTAAAAGGACTGCCCATTTCCACTACAACTCCATATAGACATTTAACTTGATTTGCAAAGGTAGATTGAAATTCTTTCTGATGTTCATGGTGATGTTTATTTGGTTCCTTACATTGAGTATTCTTAATACGATCCTGTGACAATTCAAATTCGCTTATAACCCTTGAAACTTCTGGTCCTGAAACCATCCACCGAAGCAACTGGGTTGTATATTCTGTTAGTCCCACTGCTCTGCCATCATCTTTGACACATTTGTTGTTCTGCTCTTGGGCATGGTCAATTGCAATTGATGAAAAGGCCCGCTGGGTTTTTTGAATCACAAATTGCCTTTGTTAAACTCTTTCAGAGACCGGAGAAAATTAGTGTTGGCAATCCTTATCAAAAGTCCCATTGAAGGTTATTTTAGGCATTTTGAATACATCTCTTCGAATAATGTTAGCAGGTTTTGCAAGTATAATTGCTTCATCGTCATAATCAGTATCACGTGCCTGCTTTAATGCTCGCCCAATCTCTCTACTGAAAAGTAATAGAACATCCCTCCCTTGCTTTAGTGCTCATATCTTCGAAATATGCAAGGATTCTATTTTTCAACCTAATAGAGTGTATACGTTTTGACATATCGGCCCCAAACTGCTCCAGTCGCTCTGTGTGTAGCCTAGCAAGGTCAGATAACTTAAAAACAGAGACTACAGCGTTTTCCCTGCTTTCTTCAATGTAAGAAATGAGCTCAGTGAGTGCTATGTCATGTGGCTCATTTTCTTCACATTCCTCAACTTCAGTTAACTGTTCTTGACTAACATTTTTATATAATGATGCTAGGCATCTTGCATGATAGACGGCTTCTTGAGACATTAGATCTCCTGCACTTAATTTTGTGAGTAAAACTTTATCTTTAAGTATTTGAGCACAGTTTCTCATGCGCTTATTCGTTCCAAGCGTTGAGGCTTTATGCAGGTCCCCATTAGCTTCATTACAAAAAAAGCATGTGTCATGAAATGCAACTGTTCTCTCACCAAAACTTCTTCTTGTACCTTTTCTTTGGATGACCTTATTTTCAAATGATTCATCCTTTTCATGCTTTATTTTTTCTACACGTTAAAGTTTAGTTATGCTGAATTTATCCTTAGATTTTGTGCGCCACTTTGCTTTGCGAGTTTTGAAAGTCTCTTTCAAATCATACCCCTCTTGCAAATGTGTCACAATGATAGGGATGGGTAACTGCCCGAGTTCATTAAATTTAATAATGTTATCTGCCATAGTTTCATATCCCCTCCTAGTATATAATATTATGTACCTGCAGGGCATTGCAGGCGCTCGTGTGTGTCCTGCTGATACAGAACACATCTGTCCCAGTCAATAACATTCTGTGATTGTTCATTTGATACAGAAGCTGTTTTATTGTTAGCTGCTTTTGACATTTTAATACTAATACCACAATCAACACAAAATACGGTATACCACCAAACAGACTAATTGATAATGACTTCAATAGCTTTTACTGTTACAATATTTGAAATAAGTTTGATTAAAGGGATACACGACAATCTTAATGTATGAATCATTAAAATTAGCACCATTTTAACTTCAAACCTGCTTGAATATATTAATTAAATAAAATGTTGTTGTAAATTTTCTTTGTTATTATAACATATGTTTAAATATATATTTATGCAATATATTCATCAGTTAGTAATATGTAAAAACAATTTTCTTTGACCTATTCTAATATTTAACATTAATGATTGCAAATATGCAAAGTATGTGGAAAATCTAAGGGGACTTTCAATGTTTTAAGATTGCAGTGCGTCCCTTTAAAGTTGTGTTTAAAAGGGGTAGGATCGGGGGAGCATGGAGTCAGTTTGCATATCCATGTAATATTCGGTCTGAAAAGGAGTTGCAATGTAGTACTGATTCAATATCAATCACAAAATCTCACCAAGAGTGTATGATTTATTGTGACACTTGAAGGCTGTCTGTTTTTTTGTCAGTTTACATCAATGATCAGTGTGTTCAAATATGAGACTAAAATAACAGTAGATTTAATCAGATTCTTGCTATAAAACACATGCATAAATACATACCACTTAGATGAAAAGCTTTCAAGTAATATTAACATTTTTATCAGAAACTAAAACAATGCTGTTCATCTGTCAAACTGAAAGTAATTGATCATAATATTTACACAGTTGTAATAATTACCAATTAGGTATTGGTAGTGGATTGGAGTTCACTAATTAAATGAACAGAGAGAAGAATATAAGTGATTATTACATCAGCATGTATCTATGATGTATGTATTCCTTTGAAAATACCACAAATAGCAATAAAAACTATCTGATGAACGTAAAACTATGGTTTTATCTTGGAAAATTATATTTTTATCACATTTCTTTTATTTGTTTTACTATTAAACTTACATTTTGAGCATCAGGTGTATAATTATTAAATTTTACAATTATAGTGAAGATGTTTGCATTCAACTGGACAATATTTCTTGATTTTTAGCGTTATTATATATCTCAAATATATCTTATATATCTCAAAAGCCCGTAGGTGAATTTTCAGGACTTTTGGCGGCCATTTTCAATTTGGCGGCCATATTGGGGTTTTTTTGCTTGGCCCTATAGGCAAAACTGTTTGATATGATGTCATCTATTACTATGTCAAGTTTCATGCTTTTAACACAAAGTGCACAATTCAATATTTTCCACGAAGGAGCTGTACTAGTAGTTATATCGCCGCAACGAAAACGTGCTGGAAATGTACAACACCAACCTAAGAACATTTCTGCTACTAGGAATATCACAACAGTTATTTTATTGAATGTGATCTATAACATCTTTATAAGATACGGTAAAACTATTTACCGCCAGGTTGTTGGTATTCCTATGGGTACTAACTGTGCGCCACTTGTTGCAGATTTGTTTTTGTACTGCTATGAAAGAGATTTTATGTTGAGTTTGTCATCTGCTAGCCAGGGTGAAATAATTGATGCCTTTAATAATACTTCTCGGTATCTTGATGACATACTCAATATTGATAATTTGTTGTTTGCTCTTGTGGTTACTAACATTTATCCACCAGAGCTCACGTTGAATAAACCAATGGTTCGGATACAGTAGCAGCATTTCTCGATCTTCATCTCTCGATTTCAAATGATTGTATTCATACTAAAATCTATGATAAGAGAGATGATTTCAATTTTAACATCGTTAACTACACACACCTGGATGGAGATATACCTCGTGCTACCTCATACGGGGTGTATATCTCCCAGCTCGATTTGCTAGAGGGTGTAATGATGTTATAGACTTCAATGATCGAAATCAAGTTATTACAAGTAAACTTGTTCAGCAGGGTTTTCGTTATCACAAACTACGTAGATCTTTCTCTAAATTCTACCGCCGCAACGAGGGCCTGCTGGAAAAGTACAACACCAACCTTAAAGACCCAACATCCGATCAGACCTTCGGATGTAAATTAACTCTGCTGTGTGTGTGTATTATCAGTGAGTGGCAATACAGTGTTAGCTAAAAATAGATTGGGATTGCAGCAACCGAAAGAAAACACATTGTTGACCTGTTGATTGTTAGTAATTCCCATGAGTTTTAAACAGATACGACATAATTTTCTCTTCCAAGTGATTAAATACATGTATACTTGTATGTCTCATACACTAAACATGTACACAATAACTGTATTTATGATATTCATTAGTTTTATTATACTAAAACAGGAACACATAATTCAGCCAAATTGATCTGTTTTTCTTTTGAGCACTTTTATTTTGTTTTTTTCCTTGACAAATTGTCATCCATTAGTATATGTTTAATGAATGTGTAATCTGTATACAGGTCAGCAACACTGATCCACAAATACCAGACATAATGAGTATATATATGTCAACAGCTTTGATAAGGTTGCATTGTATGGATCCTGTTCTAATGGCCCAATTAGCCTGTATCATAATTGGACAATTCCATTACAAGTAAGGTAGAGGATCCATTTCTGCATTTTTATTTTCCCATTTGTTTTTTTCCCATTTGTTTTATTCATTTCTCATCAAGCATTCTAAACAAACATATGCGTAATCTAATTACTCGCAAGTCATCTCTAAATATGTTTATTTTATGTTATTTAAATGCTCAAAATAATAAAAGAAATAGTTGATCAACCTATATAAATTGAACTCCACCATACTGGTCTTGGCGGCATTTTAATAAAATGCGGTGAAGTGATATGTTTTAGAAGTTGATGAAAACGTGTTATATTTTTATTTTGTGTGTGATGGATACATCCAAAACATTATTAGTTAACGAAGAGCAGAAACTTACAGCTGAAGCTCTTTTCAATCATTACAATTGGAACTTTATTGAAATAAAAAAATCACCAGAAGAACAACAAAATAATGACAATGTGCAACATGAGCTACCAATTAATTCAATTCAAGAAAACAGGAACATGATGCTCAAGTTTTATCAATTAACAATGTTACAGAAACAGATTTGATGACAAATGTAGATGTTTCTTTTGTACCATCGCTTTTGTTCTCCATGTAATCATGTGTGATTACACATGAACAATCATGGCTTGGAAGTGGGTCAAGACCACATGCCAAAAATAGAATTTAAAGAAAGGTAAGATACAATGCTCGACAGAAGAAATGCTTGGCGCAAAACTGAGTATCTTGTTATAAAGGCTAGATTAATAAAAAGGGACCACCCACGTAGATGAGAGTGTTGTTAGAATTCTAAGAGATAATGACAGAATGTGTATTAAACTTAGTACGGCCTCGCTATCCTAACCTACCAGGAGAGCCGTATACCGGTCTTTATTGGTAAAACAATACAATTGTGATATAATTTTAATATATATACTGTTGCACAGATTATTCAATAAAAGGATATGTGTATACATCAGTATTTGAGCAACAAAACACAAACAGTATAATACTAACATTTTAAAAATGATGCAAACTGCGATTGGTGAAAACATTAATAAGTGTTTAAAAAATGGATATAAAATGCTGCAACACAAATGTACATGTATTTGGAGAATTTCACAAATTAAAAACATCCAAAGTAAGTGCTAAGCATGTTTATTATACACATTTTTTACTAACCTATACAGCAATAGCATACTACCATGTGTTTCTTGTTCATTTGTTTACAAACAATGGAGTCACATGATTTCATGAATACTTAGCTCCTCCCATGAATTTGAAATTTGAAATTTTGGTTTGATGATTTTATTTAATTATGGAAATCAGAAAGAACCATATAACACTATTTTCATAATAATGAAAGAAAATCAATTAAACTTCAAGCATATATTTTTTGAAAGATAACTATAACTGTTTTTTATGATTTTTTGAAGAAAAAGTGTCCCTGACATGAAACATGTTCAAATATACAAGGGAAACCACCCCCAGCCATTACCTCCCTTATATACCCCTGTTGGGTCTTTAAAACACTTCTGCGACTAGGCATATTATATCCCTCTTTTTATGGAGATGTGGTCTATAAACTTCGAAAGTTAAAGGGGTCTGACGGGTTTCATGACCGCTTTACAAATTTAATCAGAAGTTCGTCAGAAAAGGATATAACCCTTTGGTTTTACAGCGCACTGCATGTTTAGTGATTGACCCCTCTACAGTCAGTCATTACGCTTCACTTTTTACTTGTGCGATGACTGGACTACCTCTTGGGACTCTATGATTGTACCTACTAAAACCCCAATTAAGGAAGTGGGTGCATGAGCTTTCGTCCCTCGGGTTTTCTGGTCGTACCCTAGATTGGTTTTCTCTTTAGCTGCAACTACTATGGTTGTTCAGTACAATTCTGGATACATCCTGAGATGTTTATTATTTTCTATGTGTTTCTTTAGTTAGTTTCTCTGGATGTGGACTTTATTGTTAGAGAATTCCTTTTGATGGGATGTAGTTTTGTTTACACTGTCTTGTCTATTTGGGCTCTGAAAACAGGATAATAGCGAGGATTGTGCGCATATATAATCGATTCAAGCTAACCAGTAGGCCTTATTGCCTACTTCACCACCCTTGCTGTTGTTTTTTGTCTCTTTCATTGTATTATCAAGTCCTTGTTTGCACTACAGTGCGGACCTACGATGTCATTGCGTTCGGACGTTGTGGTTTCTATAGAACCCAATATCTCATTTTTGATTGTTGACAATTACAAAAAATGAATTTTAACTTCCACACACGTTTCGTTTATTTTTATCATATTCATTGCCCTCACTGTTTTCTTATGTAACTGTTCTGATCGGCTTCTAATACTTTGTATCACTGTTTTCTTGACTATAAGTACTTTGGACTTAACATTAAAAAGTATCATTATACAAACGCATTGCTCTCATTCAGAACACGTTCGCTAGAGAAACAAATAGCTTTTTGACCTGAAACAGTTAATACGTTACGTGGTCACGCCTTAATTCTGTTATGGAAAAGCTTATATTAGTAGGATTCTATAACGGATATTTCGACAATAAGACATGTTTAGAAACATTTTGGACTGAAAAAATACGATAACATGTTTAACGAAAATTAAATGTTTTAGTTTTACAATAAGCAAACTTGTTTAAGCCAACATTAAGGTTTTGTTTCATGCCCCAGCCAATCCCGTTTCCGCTTCTTGAAGAAGGAGTTAGATGGGGTATACAAGTTAATACTCGGACCATGTAGTATGGCAAAGAGAGACGATTTTGATATTGCTATTATCCCCACTTAGATGCGACGGTTCCCCGGGCTACTTCTGATGTTGTCTATGTTTCGCAACTTATTCGTCTTTTCTGGACCTTGTAGTCGAGTTGAGGACTTCAATAGTAATCATCTGTGTATAATAAAGCAGCTTCTTCATCAGGGCTACCGTTACCATAAACGTCGAAAACCATTTGCAATAGTTTATTATCGTAACCATGATATACTTTTAAATATAAAAGTCATTTAAGTACTCTTCTGCGACAAGGACTTTCACAACCTGACTTCTATGGCGATGAGATTTACATTACAAACTTATTAAGATCCTTGGTCATAATCACTTGCATACAATCTGTATTACAGTTTTCAAACAATTTGCATTAGATTTTTCTAAAACACATGTTAAATACCTCATTTGAGATAGTTTTCACCGCGCATAATAACCCTGAAGAAGGTCAATTAGTGAATTGAAGTTTTACAAATTGGAGAAGACATTTTCGAAATATCTTGAATAATATTATATACAAATTTCTTGAGGTTTTATTATCAGTCCCAGCTCACTAACGATAATTGGAAAACATGAAATGCAACGAGTATCATTAAAACAATTCAAGCAAATGGATAACATTACGTTGATGCGACTACGTTACGTCACTATATAATTTACGTCATTTTTTTACGTTTTCCGTCCTTCAGAAATCTCGGTAAATCCTTGCAAGAAATGGAATATAACTTATTAGTATTTAACTAATTGTTTTGCGAAACGACACTCACTTAGCGACATTTATGTGAAATTTGAATAAGTGCTCTTTAAGAGAAGTTATTCTCTTCAAAAGAAAGTGATCGTTGTGAGCAGACGATAAAATCGTGTGCAACATGACATTTCCTTGCTGTGTTATCTTTGGCCGCTTTGTTTTCAGATCTGTATAATTGTTTGACCCAGCCGTATTCGTCCTCCACGTGTGGTGTGAAGTATTGTTAGTTATCTTTAATTATGTCACTTATTTGACTGATGATTTCCTGACGTTGCCAAGTTATAACTCCCTTTTTTATCTAATTAATATATAATGCAAACACGTCTCATTAATCAACTAACGTGTGCACACTTTGCGTTGATTCATGTGAGTAATTAGCGTTAATTTTCTAGACGAAAACTATTGTGTATATAGTATATAAGTCTAATTAAAGCAGGGTCCCAATGATCAGTACATGAAAAATGCTTATTAATAAATTATGTATAATAAATAATTATGTATTACAAATTATGTATGTAATGATGAGAAACTGTAAAAGTTTAAATCAATAAAGTATCTATCTATCTTATTAATAAATGCAGACAATTCTCAAGTGTTTGCGT
>JAWPHD010024292.1:0-19629 GCA_037043455.1 Cyrtodaria siliqua | reverse complement strand
TATCATCATATAACGTAACACAATTAAAATGTTTAGTGCATTTAAACATGTGTGTTGGTGAGAACGTCTTGGATTGCTTTAAATGAGTCTGTTTCCAGCAAAACACAGACACCATTTGCCATACTACCTTTTCACAAAACAATATTGTATACGATATTTAGCGGGCAAATTGTCGCGAGTATTTAGAAAAAAATGGGGATTGTCATGTGTGATACTGGATTAATAACTCGAGGTGCTTATCTAAATGCTTAAATATTTCAGGATGTCCATGTGTCCCTTAACTATCAGGCTGGCCCAAGGGCATAATAGCTATTATACACGTCCGGAAATATCACTGATCTGAGAGAATGTCCTTGGGAACATCAGACATATCTTGGATACAATATCTTCTCTAATTAATGTATGAATTAGTGGTATATTGATACCAACGGCTATATTAAACACTTTAATTAATTGTTCGACTACTATACCATTAGCCAAGGCATTTAAGAGTTAACGAGGTTCGTCAGATCTTCTTTAATTAATTAGTGATTTTTCTATTTGTGTAGCTTTGATGGTCATTCCAATTATTTGAACTATTGTTTATGAATCATGCTATGCACCTAACTCGTTAAAGTAGTTATCCCGCCAACAACAGCCATATGTTACAATATGTACACACTGTTTCTTAACCTACTAACGACGAGGTATATAATATAAGTTACCTGTTTTAAGAATCCGAACTCTATAAATACAATATAAACCGCTTTAATCAGCCAGACCAAATCCCAAAACTGGAGCGTCGAATTAAGAGTTACCAACTCATAATTCATTTTACGCATATTCATTTTCCTTGTAATAAACCTATGCTTTTAATCGGCACATATACAATAGGATTATTACTATAGTAACTTGTTCTGGAAGTTTGTATCACCTCGAGTAGGTAAATGCCAGATCAGGATCGCACGAGAGGCGTAGCCTCGAGTGTGATCCTGATCTGGCATTTACCTACGAGAGGTGATACAAGCTTCAGAACAAGTTACTATAGTAATGATCCTTTTATTATATACCTCTTTACATATCATTAAAATAGAATACATGTATCAAAAACAACAAATTAAAACAAAATTATAGAAAGTCAAATTAACTGAAAACAACCAACAGGAGACATGAAAACATGTACATTTACACGCGCATGAAAACATGTACATTACATGGCAACAGTACAGTACACCTGTGTTCATTACACATCAAATTCTGGTGAATTTACCAACTGACATAATCTGAAAGTAATTAATTAATCCACAATGTTCACAAACAAACATTCTAATAGTTCACATTTCATATTAAAACATCTATTGTTCTTAATGTATTACTAGCTGGGCAATCCCCAACATTCTAATCTGACATTTTCCAAAATCTATTTTTAGTAGCATACTGATAACCTGTAGTGTGATACGGGTTGTTGTATTCCATTGTAAGAAAATGAAGTTACTATGTATGTATTAGTGATAGGTATATAATAAATTATTATATCATCTTAACACCTGGTTAGAGTTTTGATAAACGTTTTTATGGTGCAATTTTGCCGTTACTTGGAGGATTAGTTTCTTTAAGAACAGAAACTCATCAGCACATTTCTTATGATTAATTTGTATATTAAAGAATAGAAACGCTATTTGTTGTTCTGGTTTCACGCCGATTTGACTAAACCTTTAAGAACAGAGAACAAGAAGAAACGGATGCAAAGCATCAGGGCGGCGCAGAATGTTTTCAAAAAGAGGAAACGAACATATGTATTTATTTGCACATTTTTATTATATAACAAAAAAATAGAAATATTTTAAAAAGTATAAAAAGTTATATGGCAACAGTTAGCAATAGTAACTTGAGAACAAAGGCACATACTTAATATATCAAAACATATTTAAGTGTTTGCATTAATTGCTGATGATATATTTTCTAGAATGTTATGAAGATTTTTAGAATATTGAGATAGTTTGAATTAAGTAAAGAAAAACAGCAAAAAAGAAGCTGATATGATCAGTGAAATGTAACAAATGGCTGGGGTAGGTGGACATGTATTCGGAAGAAGTGATTTGTAGTGGTAATATATCATACAGTTTGGGTTTTTGAAAGTTTGACACTAATTTTTGTCATAGGTGTGGGCTGATCATGAGATTTTCCTGAGTGGAAACAAGTATTGCATGGCCTGCGTCAGGAAATAGCATGATCAAGCAAAGTTTCAAAGCTGTATCTGTTATAGTTACTAAAAGAAGTGCACCTTAACATAAAACTTAACCAAATACGCAGACGCCTATCAACTGATGACAATAAGTCGTATTTTTTTCCAAAAACATACCCTCTAAAAAGTGGACCTTAACGGAAAACTTAACCAATATACTAAGTTCAAAAAGGGGCATTACGTTTGCAGAAAGCAGCACAGAGTTATGAAACCTGATATGCTGGGTCATGTTATGATGTAGAACACCTGCATACAGTTTCAAAGTTGTAGCTGAATATGGACCTATGACATAGAGCCAATTTCAATACAGCAATTTCAATACAACAACACGATCTTATGGCCAGTCTTTTACCCCCAACATTTTGGCCAGTCTTTTACCCCAATATTTTTACAACAACAATAATAAAAACAACAAGTCACGTGCTCCTCCATATGCAGCATCAAAAACCAATCACAATATAGGCAGCGCGCTTCTGGCGCGCCGCCAATAATACAATAAATTTACAGAAACTAACCTGCCAAAATTACACTAAAAAACGTTTATCAAAATTTTACCCATGTGTTCAAATCATATAAGAATGGATATATGCCGATTAAAAATTATAGGTTTATTCACGTGTTCTTAAAATACATGTGATTGAATATGCGTGAAATGAATCATGAGTTGGTAACTCTTAATTCGATGATCCAGTTTTGGGGTTTGGCCTTGCTGATTAACGCCATTTATATTGCGTCTATAGAGTTTGGATTCTCAAAATGTATCAGTTATATGTGCTATACCCTTGAACAAGTAGAACTATGATAAATATAGATAAATAGACGCACTCGTCCGTGCTTTTACGGTGAAATTGACGACGTCAGAAAACACGAAGCACTAAAATGTCATTAAAATATTAAATAAATTTAACTTTTGATAAAACAAAGAAGTTAATACACATTACATTTAATAACTTAACATTTTAAAATATTACATGTTTTCTTCAAGATATCAAGCTTTCTTCAAGCGTTAATAAATTAAGAATATCGATATATATATTAAATATGTCATTTAGAATGACTATATGCTATTTATTTTGTAAATACTTTGAACATGTATGCCAATCTCGATCGAATTCATATGATCTCTTTCTGTAGTTGTGATATTCTTATAAAACATGATTATTCAATAATGCTGTACACTATTTATCTAATGCAGACTATGAATAATACATTAATCTAATTAAATAGCAATTAAGTTTACTTTTTATAACGTGTTCTATCATTTATAACGTAAGGTTGTTTAAGAAATAAAATATTTCCAGCGGGATATATTGTCTCAAATCAATACCTGGTGGGCTGCGCATGTCCCAAAAACCAGGTTTTGATCTCGCATTATATAAACCAGCTGGATTTTTTTTTATTTCTTATCTAACATGGAGTTTTATGTATCAGGAAACACATTTTGTCGAGAGATTGAACAAAATACAAACAATTCTCGCAACTTACATTTTATGCCTATCTCTCAACATCAAATGAGAAGAATATATATACAGCTTCATCCTATTTAAATGTGTTGTTGGAAAGTAGCGTCGCTTAACATAACGCATTTTTGCATCTGGCGTTTAAAATGACGTCTTAACGGTTGACGTACATGAAGTCAGAGATTGTTATAGCTTGTTTAAGACCGACCCAATAACCAATCAACATTGAGTATTTTAATAAACCATGTTAGAATGTTGGTTTTCACGTCATAGCAAAATACCGTGCTCCATGGCGGCAACTGTGGGGTTGTAAAAACTCGTAATTCTTGAAATCTGTTTCAAATAATTTTATAATATTTACTGATATGAAAGTGAAAATGTAGACCTTCATTGCCATATTATTTAATTTACATGATTTATAAAAGTGTAATAACTATTAATAATGTCCGCGTAATATTTGAACGGCCGTCGTATACCTCGTCGTCAGAAGGTTTAGAAACGTTTTCAACTATTGTAAAAAGTGTTTGCTGATGGCGGGATAACTACTTTAAAGTAAAAATACGGATACTTATTTAAAACTAATCAATTACTCTTGTTATATGGTTCACCGCTGCGGGTTCGAATACCACTGGGAGCTCGATTTGTAAATGAGAAAATGTCGATTCTAACAGATGCTGGAGGTATACGGTACTGGTTCTACCCAAGAATAAGTGGACCGTCATATATAGCCTAACATGTGCTGAAAATGACATAAAACACCATTCAACAAGTCAACTAGTTATATGGTAGTGCATGGTTGTAGTGTACATTGTATATGGTTGTAATGGTATGCCAAACTCAGTCTGCAAATATCATTCGACGTAATTTATCAAAAGTAAAAGCAGTGCCATAATACATTAATGCACCTAGCATGCCTAGCAGTAAATTTCTTTTTCCTATAATATATTTCTCGTCCTAAAATGTATCCACTGAATTAACCTTGATAAAACTACGTCTTCAGATTATATTTACTGCTTAGTCGGCTTAAGCTGTCAGTTATTTATCATGCCGAAGTAAAATACAACTTTTGTAACTGCTTAAGTCACACAATCTTAACTTTTCTCTTCTGCTTAATGCAGAGTGTCGTTTACACGACCTATTAAGAACTACCCATGTGCGATACCCTTTGTTTTTCACACCCAACATGTGGTTCCGATCGATTAACAATATACAATACAAATATTTACCGAACTTGATATTAATGAAAGTAACCACCGACCACTCCACGTTTAAGATTTGTGTATTTATATATTTGTACACCGTATTGGTACAAGTCGGCAAAGAAATGAAAATCAACATATTTTCAAGTGGTGCGCCGGAAAAGTTCAGGGATTAAATAGTCTTCTGTATGGTATGTACTTGTCGGTACTTAAACACTATAAAGTGGTGGATTGCTGCATTATTATCGTAATCGAAATTCTTTAACTGGAGATTATGGCTTAATTAGAAAACGTGCACGTGCTTGTTGTTAGTTATGTTTTGAAGTAAGACGTATTATTGTTTATCTGTATACTAACTTTCTGAAATAAGAATACATGTATTTATTGTCGATTTTTTTTATATTATGTTATTGTTTTAAAATGCTATGCGTGCTGGTGCACACACCGGTTTAAGATTCCCAATTGCCGTTACGCCACTGGTCGTTAAAAGGAGAAGCTTGTGCACGATATGTTAGATATATGTTATATGTGTTATATATGTGCTATATGTTATATGTGTTTCTCAAAAGCGCCTAAATGCTCCCGTGCTATGCAGCTAATGTCTGTTTCCTAAAAGCTATAATATAGTATTATCAACAGTTATAATATAGTTGGTCTAGGCAGGGTTCTCCTGTGGATGTCATTTTTTTCTTTCTCTAGGACACTTCTATTAACCTCGTTTGTACACCATATACTACGAATTTTATTAGAGTGTATTACATTTATGTTTTACAGGACATGTCGTTATTAACGACCAATTAAAGTCAATTAAAAAACACATCAATTATGATCAATACGACGTATGACGTTATTCCATAACATAAAACTCTTGCCCTCGTTTTGCCTGATAAATAATTCCATTCAGTCGTACGCGTTTCAGGTCGTCGGCTATACATTATTAATGATCAATCATGTCGATTTGCCGGTCAAAAGAAGCAAAGGGCATGCATGTACACTTCCGATGTACTGCCATTAGGAACATACTAGTACACTATGATTTCACATGTGATTTCACATAGTAGAAGTCAGATAAAATACACGTTTACGAACGGCGATATTTTGATATGCGCCGTCCTCCAACGTGCATACGCGTTTGACTTGTTTTATGTGTGGACTTAGTGCAGAGTTGTTCTGCGCTAGACATCAGGTATGTCTATAAATTATAAAAAAAAATCATAAAAATAATTTATTGCCATGCAAAAATAATTCTTTGTTTGAAAAGTGTTTATTTTTTATATGTTTTTTTTATTATTATTATTTAATGTTCTGTTTCTCTTCATGGCAGAATTATTAATGTTCGGATAAAATTATAATGGGTATAAGTAGAGATATTTGCCTGTTTCAGTGCACAGGGAACACTTTTTTAATAGTTAACAGAGGAATTGGAGAAACCTTAAGAACTTAGGCCAGTCTAGGTAGAAAAAGAGTATGAGAGTGGACCTTTGGAAACGGCCGAACACGACACATACGAACTATTGCAGTCTCGGTTTGATTGAGACTGTTCATGAACGGTAGTGAAATAAGCTAGCTACCGCTCACGACCTCTAGCTCCGGGTTGAGCAGAACTCAATTTTCATAAAATCAATAGTAGATAATTTTAACCATCACGAAGATGGCATGCATATGGCGGTGGACATAGAGATCTTTGCTTCCCCCATGTCCAGCGGCGTATGGTCCCAGTATCTAATAAAATACTATGCCCCGAAGAGCGAAATAAACAAAATGGAATTTAGTTAGGAGAAAGTTGTCTGTACTTTTAGTTAACTGTAATAATTCGAAATCTGTATATAGATATCTGTGTTTATAAATAGTTTGTTTTATAGAATTGTATTCAATTCGAATGTTCTAGTGTTCTCACCATATTTAAGCTGTAACTAACTGTACGCACGCTTGGTGATTCCCTTAATAAAACTGCCAGGAACAGTTTCAAATCATGTCTGTTTCTGGAATTTTGCCTTTCTTCAACAGTTTAAAATCATGTCTGTTTTTGGAGTTAGTTTCATATCAAGTACGTCGGGAACAGCTTCATAACATGTCTGTTTCTGGAGTTTTGCCTTTCTTCAACAGATTTATATCAAGTCTGTTTCTCGAGTTTTGTCTGTCGGGAAATATTTCATATCATGTCTGTTTCTGGAGTTTTACCTGTCAGGAACAGTTTCATATAATGTTTGTTTCTGGCGATTTGCCTGTCAGGAACAGTTTTAAATCATGTCTGTTTCTGGAGTTTTATCTGTCAAAGACAGTGCCTGTTTCTGGAGTTTTGTCTGTCAGGAACAGTTTCAAAACATGTCAGTTTCTGGAGTTTTACCTGTCAGGAATAGTTTCAAATCATGCCTATTTCTGCAATTTTGCCTATCAGGGACAATTTCAAAATTAATCATGTGAATTTTGCTTGTTGGAAACAGTTTCGTATCATGCCTATTCCTGGAATTTTGCCTGTCGGTGACAGTTTAAAATCATGTCTGTTTCTGGAGTTTTACCTGTCAAAAACAGTTTAAAATCATGTCTGTTTCTGGAGTTTTGCCTGTCAGGAAGAGTTTCATATCATGTCTGTTTCTGGAGTTTTGCCTGTCAGGAACAGTTTCAAATCATGTCTGTTTCTGGAGTTTTGCCTGTCAGGAACAGTTTCAAATCATGTCTGTTTCCGGAGTTTTGCCTGTCAGAAACAGTTTCAAATCATGTCTGTTTCTGCAGTTTTCTGTCTGTCGGGGATAGTTTCATATCATGTCTGTTTCTGGAGTTTTTCCCGTCAAAAACAGTTTCAAATCATGTCTGTTTCTGGAGTTTTGCCTGTCAGGAACAGTTTCAATTCATGTCTGTTTCTGGAGTTTTGCCTGTCAGGAACAGTTTCAAATCA
Source organism: Cyrtodaria siliqua (assembly GCA_037043455.1). NCBI lineage: Eukaryota > Metazoa > Mollusca > Bivalvia > Adapedonta > Hiatellidae > Cyrtodaria > Cyrtodaria siliqua. The sequence continues at coordinate 11,850 of JAWPHD010024292.1, read as the reverse complement.
TGTCTGTTTCCGGAGTTTTGCCTGTCAGAAACAGTTTCAAATCATGTCTGTTTCTGCAGTTTTCTGTCTGTCGGGGATAGTTTCATATCATGTCTGTTTCTGGAGTTTTGCCCGTCAAAAACAGTTTCAAATCATGTCTGTTTCTGGAGTTTTGCCTGTCAGGAACAGTTTCAAATCATATCTGTTTCTGGAGTTTTCTGTCTCTCGGGGATAGTTTCATATCATGTCTGTTTCTGCAGTTTTCTGTCTGTCGCGATAGTTTCATACCATGCCTGTTTCTGCAGTTTTCTGTCTGTCGGGGATATCTGTTTCTGCAGTTTTCTGTCTGTCGGGGATAGTTTCATATCATGTCTGTTTCTGCAGTTTTCTGTCTGTCGCGATAGTTTCATACCATGTCTGTTTCTGCAGTTTTCTGTCTGTCGGGAATAGTTTCATATCATGTCTGTTTCTGCAGTTTTCTGTCTGTCGCGGATAGTTTCATACCATGTCTGTTTCTGCAGTTTTCTGTCCGTCGGGGATATCTGTTTCTGCAGTTTTCTGTCTGTCGGGGATAGTTTCATATCATGTCTGTTTTTGGAGCTTTACCTGCTTTCTTCTTCTGCGTTTTAAATTAACTCCTGTGGTTGTTGTCTCGAATGTCGGATATGTTAATGGTACAGGTAACATTTAAGAGTAGATGTCAGGGGACTTACACTTCCGAGTGGCATGTGTCTTTATCAACTCTCACCTACCGCACCACATCAGTTAGCGGTTGCACTCAGTACCAGCTTAAAGACAAATCCTGTAGTGTAGCATGGACAACCTCTTGAAAAAGAAATCGTCAATCAAATCAAGAATGCTAGCATACCGCATACCTTAACAGGTATATATCTTTGTGCTTGTTTAAGCCTATGAATTGTTAATTGATTACTTTCGAGATACAGGCGATCAAGGAAAGAAAGTTGAACGACTGTGTCAGTAGTAATACAATGGGTATTGTTTTACTATTTTACACAGCGTGGTATTCCGTCAATCTAGTAAAATGGGATTGGGGTGTGGGGAATAGCGTGCATTTTATAGTATTTTTGAAACCAAGACAGACTGACATGCTTTTTAAGCCAATGAACGTACTTTGTTCAATTTAAAACCCTACACATAAGTCGCCTTATACAAATAAGTCGCCTTAAATAACCACACTGTTTCTGTGTATGCGGAACTGCATTTATTTGTGCATTTATTTTACGGTAAGCGGAAAATGGGCCTCTTTCGAGGGACCTAGTATCCGCTTACCTTATTTTACACTGATTATCAACCTCACCTGTACGCCGGTTCTATTTATATTTTGAATTGTACAGAACTTAATCTTGCGCGCCGCTACGCGTCTCATGAAACCATAATCGAAACCAAATAAATTTGAGCGGAGTGTTTTGGTTTTGGTAAATTCTCTTAGGAAATGATACTATTAAACGTTCGTTGTAGTATAAACCGAATTAGAGCGCGTGCAAATTAAATAGTAAAATTTGCTTATTTATTTTCCCGATCCATCTAAAAGTGGAGACTTCCATCGTAACGTCAACGTAGGCCAAAGATTAAGAATGTACTGAATGTAAATATTACCTGTTAAGAACTGGATCTACCCAGGAAAAATGAGATGGTCCGCCTCTAACACAAACTAAGTGGAGTGCGTGATCCAGTGGTAGAGCGCCGATGGTCTGCCTCTAACACAAACTAAGTGGAGTGCGTGATCCAGTGGTAGAGCGCCGAACTCCAGATCGAGAGGTCGTGGGTTCGATCCTCGCCGCGCCCACGTTATTTATCCTTGAGCAAGATAATTATTCCGCATTTCTTAGTACTGGTTCTACCCAGGAAGCCATCGAGAGTGATTAATCTAAGTTGCAATAACTTGTATCGCAATCGATGTATGGCCTAACATGTGCTAAAATGACTATAATATCATTCAAACAAACAAATACTTGGTAAGCGACTTCAACACTTTCTTATTATTGGTTACATGGATTTCCAGCAGTGTGTGTTGGAAAAAGTCATGTAGACCTTCCAGGAAATATCGGTAACGAATTTATCTCCATTTAATATTGATGTAGAAATGGAAACTATATAGTGAATCTGTCAGTTGAGATGAACTGTAATTCATTTTGACGAAATGATCAAGCCGAATTACTTCCCTCACATGTTTAGCCGTTACTTTATCGACACTAAAGGGTTCCTTTTATTTGTATGTACCACAGACGTAATAACAAATAGATAGGACATACTGAAATGTAAATTACTGAAATGTATCTACATTTCACAGGACACAGTGTGGACATTTCCATAAAACATTGCTTGACTTTAAACACACACATATCACCAAGAGTTTTATGTATATACGTATTTATGTCAAAACCCATCACACATTTCCAATTTGTTATTAGGTCTGTGCATGTACACATCAGAAATAAAGATTGTTGAATCGTAGCGTTTTTAAAGGGACATACGGCAATATTAATTAATTAAAGCAAGCCTCTTTCCATACTGGTTTAATATCATATAGTGAATCTTAACCCCGATAGAGGATCAATAAGCAATTTGTTTTTCTCTAAACAGCAAATTTCCCGAAAGGAACATAACTCTAACCGACTAATGCATTACTAAAGTATTCATGTTTTATTCTCATTTAATGCACACGGTATGACCTATTATAGCCACTCGTCTATAATAAGGTCTGAGGTACGGTATTTTTCCCTTAATAAAAAACAAAACATAGTTATTCAACTATTATGAGACATTCATGAGAGTGAAATTGTGTAAAATATTCCTCAATATTGCCGTGTGTCCATTTACGGCGTTCGCCATTTTACATGTTTAGGTTTACCACCACGAATGTAGTTCCTATAATAAAAAGTAATCCCTCCTTTTTTGATGGAAATGGGCATTATAAGTAGGGTAAAACTGCCCATTTCTGTTCGATTTTGTGGTTGTATGTATAAGAAGCGTATTAATAAGTTTTACTGGATCACTGATGAACATTTTCGAAATTTCGACTCTATGCTTACACTTTGTGAGCAACCATCACTGAAAACAGCTGTACCCTTCACCAGTTTAGTAAACAAACAAGAACTTTCTTACATGTGTTGTGACCCCACCTTTTCTGGTGATTTTTCAAGTGGAAAATAGTTTTCTATATGAAAATTACACTGCTGCATTATCCATACTTGAGTTGAAGTTGCAGCAAATCATTAATATGCAACACTTAAAAACTGGTGTCTATGGGGAAAATAATTAGTGGTTTCATACCTTTAATATCGATTCCATACCTGTAGCTGATGAAAGACGGCGACGGGTGTATGGTTTTGTATAGTTCCATAAGTACCTTAATTAACTATTAATTAAGATGATAGAATAGCTTGACAAGCACAGTGATAGGTCAGAACACGTTTAACGAAGTTTCTAAACTGATCTAGCTCATTATTAAAAATGAATGAGCTTACTGTGAAAACGTTGGTAAACACATTAATTTGAATTAGCGTTATTGCATGCAAAAATAAATGTTATCAATCATATTTCAATACTAGTATGTATTAACATTCTGTCGTAAATCTTATGATGATTTTTTGCGCAATGTAATCCAAACTGAGAAGAAAAAAAAGACACGTTACTTGCCTTGCTTATTACATGTACGAAAAGCACCTCCGCGATAGAGAATAATATATCAATGCCGCATACTTATTGTTTAAAAACAAAATGGCGAGGCTCTGTCAAAAGCACAATAGTACAATTTGTATTATTTAGTATCTGGAATCGAATGCAAAACTGGACTAAGATAGTCATATTTTTTCTATCCTTAGGGAATTATTGTTTATTTTATTTTTTTATTTATTATGTCCGGGTAAATCTTACACACCAATAATTATAAGGACATATATAATCAAAACTATATGTTAATTTGTCTGAATATACACGGGAATAAGCTGACCAATGCGATACAACTCTGAATATAGATTATGGGTTGGGTAGTTTGTGACTTTTCTTATTACATGTATGCGTTTTAGTCGCGTTTGTTCAGAATGTGACACGATAACATTAAGGTTTAACCAAATATACTGAAAGGAAAAAGAAACGCGACACGGGAATTTCTGCTATATATCGTATATACTGCACACTTAATTCCATATATATTCCAAGGAAATCCCAAGATGTTTTGTTGTTTTGTAAAACAAAATTGCAGTTAGTTAGAGAAAGGACACAACTGTGATGTTGTAGATGTTTTAATCACAGTACACGTTGTAACAAGAAATTCATAAATGTTGAAGTTCCTCTTTGAAAAATTTAGCCATTTCAGTACTTTATTTAACGTAAAGAGTTTGCAAAATGTTGCATCCTAAGTTTCCACACATGCTTGAGCCAAACGCGTACTCTGTCAACAATGAAACTTTGCAATAATACTTTTTGCTGTGTTACGTATTGTTTCAGTTTTTATTCCGAAAGGAAAGATCTTACGTAGCCATGTACCATTCGATTAACAGCCACATCTTGTACATGCAATATATAGCGGAAATTCCCGTGTCGTGTTTCTGTTTCCTTTCAACCAAAACAAAAACCAAAACCAAGAAGACACAACACACCCACACAAAGTTATATTAAATATATAGCAACAACGTATATATGAAAAGAAAACTGTAATTAACAAGACGTAACATATGTTCTGACTTGTAACGGTCAGTAAGAGCAACCTTTTTATATTTCACGCCTGCTACACTCGCTGTCTGTACCACGAGTGAAGCATTCAGTACACATATTTATGGAGCCATATTTGCCTACATATTATGGAAACAGCATTCTGGAAGAAAGTGATCCATCACTGTACCTCTTTTGATAAAAATGAAGAGCCACAATTGAATCCTGTTGCACATTTGTATGGAGGCTGCTTGTATATGGCTATTCTGCGAACATTTTGCGAAAATATTACAGAAAGGTGTAAACGGTTAAAGTGGCAATCTCTTATCTAGGATGGCAAACTTTCCACTTTTGGTGCATCACGCCCACTGATATTTGCATCGAGTTGCATATGAATTAAAATTTAAATGCCATGTTGTCATTCATATCTAGGCCCAAATTAAAAATGAATAACATACATTCTCATCACAAATGACACATATGCTGCCAAAAAATCCACAGAAAAGTGGGGGTTATGTAGATCTATCTTCTAAGAAAGAACTTGTGAAAGTAAGAGTCTCTGACTTGCAATCACTTGCCCCTCACCGCTGTAAGTTCGAACTCTCAGGGGCCTAGGAATCTTTATGTGAGGAAGCTATCCAGCTGGCTTGCGGAACGTCGGTGGTTCTACCCGGGTGCCCGCCCGTGCACGAAAATTGCCATAGGGGCACCTGGGGTCTTCCTCCACCAGTAGAAGCTGGAAAGTCGCCATATGACCTTAGCTGTTGGTGCGACTATAAAATCCAATTCAATTCAATTCAATTCATGAATGAAAGCTTTGTTTAAAAACACAAACACTGAAATGCAAAAAAAAAAATGTATTCATACACTCATTTCCATATAAGCAAAAAAAATTCAAAACTTTCAATTTTAACATGGCAATGCATGAACAAAGTAATGCATGAATAAAGTAAAAAATAGATCGACAGTGTGATATAAACCAAAAATGGCACTTTAAATTAGTGAATATGCCTTTTTTTACAAAAAGAAATGAGAATTATATACTGACCGCCATACCCCAGGCGAACACTTCCTGTGATGCAATGGGTGTGTTCACCTTTTGACAGTTTGCAAACGTCTGTCCATATATATTTTGATAATTGGTGGTGATTTCACGGACTGCCACTATGACCGCTTAATGATAATTCACCGTCTGCAGCTGACACTGACACGCCCAAATCACTGGATCTGCCAAATGTTTTAAATTTGTTTTTGATTATTTTGCATAATATTCATAGTATTTAGAGTATGTACAAGTACCATGTTATAAATTAAATACAATGTACCAAGAAACTTCACGATATCATTAAAATTGCACAAATAGTGCTAACATGAAGAAACCTATGTTCTTTCAATTTTGATTAATGTCATGTTGCATACATAACAACATCATTTAAAACAAAAACACTGCTATAGAATGATAGTAAATCTGAAAATTTAGAATACAAGTACTTAAGCATTACACGATAATATGCTATAAGATACATATAGTGTTTTTCCAAATAGCGTCACTGCATGAATAGTATTTCACACATATTCTTTGATACTGACCTGTTGCCAATCCTTACCAGACCTGATAGGGTTTGTGTTTTGTTTACACAAATGTAAAACCACAAAGCTATGCAAGGAATCAACTAAGGTATTGATTTGCAAAGTATGTGAATATATAGCTAAAAGCATACACATATTAAGAACCGTTGGGGTGCTGCAGTGAAACAAACTTGATTCTTAAAAAAACAAAAACAAAAACAAAACGTTAATGTTATATTGTCTCCCTAATATATTGTAATCGGACCTGAAAGGTACACATACATATTTAGGCAATCAGCGGGTTTGAACTCGGGACACCTTGCATGTGAAGCGGACGCTCTACCGATATCGCCATAAAAGCTAGGTCTGCGACGAGACACTAGTAACGTGCTTATAAACCTATCTATGTACACACACCCCTACTGAGTCCTACTACATACCCCCCCATCCTTTAACTTGATATGTGTCACCCTACAAATATCACACAACACATATACATTATGATCTAGGCATCTGGGCATAACCTCATACAATGCCTACCCGGCATCTCAACCAATGTAATCGGACCGGAAATAATACACATACATATTTAGGCACTCAGCAGGTTTGAATTCGAGACCCCTTGCATGTGAAGCGGACGCCCTACCTATATCACCATACAAGCTAGCTCTGCGGCGAGAGAGTATTAACGCTCTTATACACCCCCAACTGAGTCCCGGCAGCCATGTTATCACTATGGACTCAGTAGCTGCTAAAGAAATCTGTGCTCACTTAGCCTCGTTCTGGAAAATCTATGAATATTCATGAGCCAATATTAAGAAAGGCCTATTCTGCTTTATGAAGGTGCGTCGCTTATAGAAGTCCTCCTACTATACTGATATGAACTATAGTAATTATTATGTATGCGTGTATCTCTGTGTTATGATGCTGGGATACACTTTATCAGCGTGTGTTATAGGAGGTGGATGCATACGTTTGATTTGTGTGTCTCTCATCATAGCTAGGCGCTCCCGTCGAAGTTCTTCTCGATGTTGTCTGTCCTCTAGAGGTGATTATTTAGCAATTAAGCGCTTGAATTGATGTACGTATGATCGTGTGATTGTTCCGCGTAGAACCACGTATGGAAAAGGAATTGTTATAACAAGATGTGCGTAAATTAGGAATATGCACTTTCTCATTTGTAAGTGAATATATTTCGCACACGTAGTGTTGTGGCATTAACTTATAGTTACTTTATATATTCTGACCATTCAGTCGTTTTTAAACCAGTAGGCAAGTGTGGGGTGCAACTGTCATATCTATTTATACCTATTTTTATGACTGATTTGATATACTAGAAGGCGACAACCTAACCACATCACGACCTTATCAGTCCATGCAAAGAAGTAAAAACAGTGTTCGATTTATACAGACGTCTGCAATCAATCACAACTTCTCTCCAGGACAGTACCCATATGCAACTCTTTTCCAACCACCGCGCAAGGAAGTAAAAACTGTTCCATTTATACAGACGTTTGTAATCAATCACAACTTCTCTCCAGGACAGTACCCTTTGAAACTATTTTCCAACCGCCGGATTGGTTTAGTCCTCGTTGGGTGAAACGCAATTTGGGATACTGTTCTTTTTCTTTGTAATATGTATACCTTGGCCCAATGCATTATTATATGTATTATAAATTGGTTATATTCCCTCCATGATCCTTTTATAATGCCTTCTTTATTTATTTTTTTGCTTCTGTCTATATATCTTCCATTTCATTTTCATCTTGGGACTAGGAATCTTTATGTTAGGAAGCTATCCATCTGGCTTGCGGAACGTCGGTGGTTCTACCCAGGTGCCCAACCTAGCATAAAAGTTGCCCGAAAGGCATCTGGGGTCTTCCTCCACCAGTGGAAGCTGGAACGTCACCATATGACATCTGTTGGTGCGGCTATACAATTCAATTCAGTTAAATTTTCGTTTAATAAGCACTAGTGAAGTCAGTTCCATTGAGTTGTGGCCGCAGTTGTCAGTTCATATTTAGATGAAGATGTAAACACTGAACACGTTTAAGGAAAGATAACAAATTAAAATCTTGATTGCATTTGCTCAGATGGTGTCATAAAATCCGCATTAAAACCTTTCTGCGCGTCTTTGTAGTTTACTTATTAGTTCTTTGTTTGAAGTGTTTCATATGATACAACCATAGCTCAACATCCGTAATAGTTAAGCGTTATCACACCTTTCTAGACAGATTTACGTACACCGCCATTTTTTTTTTAATTACTGTTAACTGTTTGTCTTTTTTCTCCCAGAAACCCTTTGGGATGCCCTTGTCTATTAATATATCTTTTTTTTAAACTATGTTCAAGTTAGCTGCTTTATTTGTCGTATGCACATGCATTGCGAACGCTTTATTCATGTGTATAAGCATTTAACTGATCCAAGAGCCAAAACCAAGTGCTCTGGTTTAAAAACTTGATTCTACAACTGAAGATGTGTCTTTGTGATGTGCGCGTAAAGTTGTATTCTACGTTTTTCTATCTTAATAGATACATGGTCATCTGTTTGCTTTCCTCTTCGGTTGAACAATGTCCAGAAAGGTTCTGGACACTATGATGACGTCTACTTAAACCCGGAACGGAATGGTAACGTTCAATGTTTGTTTTCAATCTCGTCTTTTGTGCCCTTAATTGTTTATTCTCGTGTTACTCTGGCTTCTGCCAAGTCACCGAGAACTTGCGTTGGGACTGGCGTTGGGGCTGGCAGTGGCTAAAAAGGCCGCTGTAGTTTAAACCAGGTTCTAGGGTGCACCAAACCTCACTCTTACCCTTTTGTCATCCCTTTAAAACGGCACAGTGTATATAAAGAAATCAAAAGGCCTAAAATGCCACAAAGCAATTGCTAGTAAATATATCATAGGTTTATTTCATTTATTTTATCAACTCTGCTGTTCAATATGTTTGTTTTGTCAGTTGTTGACCTATTATGGCATATTTTGCGTGTACCTTAGCTGATTAATGCCTTATAAAAAGTGCTTTTAAGAGGACTGTTGTTAAACATATATATATGTATTTTATTTATTGATATTTACCGGTTCATGCTTTGACGATATGTAAAAAGTCGCCCCGACTACAAATCAGTAGTGTTATTATTTACTGGTCCCCTGGGATCACCAAGCCCATTCTGTGTTGCTTTAAAGTAGCGTAAAAGGTCGCCCAGACTACAAATCAGTAGTGTTATTATTTACTGGTCCCCTGGATCACCAAGCCCATTCTGTGTTGCTTTAAAGTAGAATATCGCTTAAGCCGATGCTTTGAGGCGCGAGAGGTGTTGAATCTTATAATTACCTCTCATGAACAGACTAAAGAACACCAAGTCTGCTACTTTTCTCTCCTGTTTGTGTTTGTTGCTTCCAATGGAACACCTTTTCAGCATTTATTACATAAGATTCCGATGTATTAAGGGATGCAAACCTTAGTAGAATTGACCTTTAATGAACTGTCTGGTCTTTAATAGTTTGGTCAGGCAATGTTGAATACATGAATGTAACACCTACACGATGAAACTATAAAGAAGTTTGACCTTAAATGCACTGTCTGGTTTTTAATAGTTTGGTCAGGCAATGTTGAATACATGAATGTAACACCTACACGATGAAACTATAAAGTATCTCATAAATGCAAGATAAACCCACACAACGTGATAAAAAGCCAACATAAACATTTCGGAACACTGTTTCCGTTGTGGTCACCTGTCGCACTCTGGTATAATATTAAATGGGATTCTGCAGCACATTTTATTTTACGCACATTTGCTCAGTTATAGGCATGAAAGGTAAAGTAAATTACACAACATTAAGTAAATGAAAAATAATTAATGTATATTTTGTTTAAATAGCGTCAAGGCATATAATAAATAATAATATAATATGGTCATAAAACATTAATATAATATTACTTTGTATAAGGAGATGCAAATCTGAGTAAATAGATAATACCGGTTGGGTAATTTGTGATGAAAGAATGTTAAAGAGTCTTTCAACACATTTAAAACATTATCCGTCACACCTACATTCACTGCATCAATAAACTCATATCGGTTTTCTTAGCCACGTGACGTCTAAGCCGTAATATGCGATATTGCGCGCAGTCTATAATGTATTTAGTTTCATTATTGACAGTAGCGGTATAAGTGACAGGTGTGTTAATTTTGCACAGGATGTCGATTACATATGCAATTAGTGTTTGTTACGTGTTTATATGCCGCGACTAGCCTCGATTAAGAGATACACAGATAATTGGTGAAATTCGGTCTCAATCAATGGAATATACGTTACAATAATCGTCAAGGAAAGTTTTAATTTGGATTAATTATTGATATTCACATAAGTTTGGAGTTGAATGTCTACTTCGTTATCAGTGTTACATTCATTGGAAGGTTTATTATCGCTCTTATCTCGAGAGAACGTCGCTGTTTAACTAGTAACAATGAAGTGAGCTATTAGGCAAAAATCGATACTGTTTTACAGTTTAAAATGAAAATTAAGATTGTATCACATGTTAAAACAAAATTCGGTTTTATATTTTACCATGAAAGGTTAGTCTATTAAAAACCACGTGTTAAGACACAAATGCGTTTTCCTCGTTAGATCATGCTGCGGACACTGTATAGTATCATTTACAACAAGTCGATATAAAGGCACTGCTAGGTATGTGGGTAGCAGATAGTAACTCTCTGGATCCCGACGGGGACCCCAAAGAGGTGTATAATGTCAGTGGTATATCACGATCACGCAGGGAACCTAGATCGTCATACACACAGGAACCCCACTCTGGCAAGCAGGTGTCTACACAATTGACCACACAGGCACTGGTGCACAGCACTGAAAGGTCAAATGGGAGGAATGGTATTATGTTTCATGATCACCATAGTAAGCGAGATATGTTGCAGTCTCCTTGCTCGAGTATTGGACAAGTATGGGACTGTGAACCTCATAGTATTTCAAATATTACAAATGGCACTGAAGTCGTGCAAACAAACAAAACAACTAAGCACGTACCGCATAAAATAAATCCCGAGCATCATCATATGGCTTTTGTGAAAGGTAGCCTACCAGAACATGAAACTTCAGGAGAATTACACACACACACGAAGGCTGATACTTCGCAACATATAACTAGTGGGTATAATGGTACAGCACGCGATAAACAAATTACTGACTGGGGAGGTGTGCTGAAGGACCTCTTCTATAATCTTGACAACATGGATGATGGTATGTTATAAAAAGATATGAGGATTTAAAATGTCATACACTGCTGTAATAACCAATATGTCTTTAGTAGCCAATATGTATTTAGTGGCCAATATGTCTTTAGTGGCCAATATGTCTTTAGTGGCCAGTATGTCTTTAGATGTCAATATGTCTTTAGTGGCCAATATGTCTTTAGTAGCCAATATGTCTTTAGTGGCCAATATGTATTTAGTGGCCAATGTCTTTAATAGCCAATGTGTCTTTAGATTCTTCTTTTCTAAAACATGGGGTTAGGGGAAAAGTATGTCCTTTTTTGTTGCTATTGTATCAACATTAACAACAGCTGCCGCACGGCTGATACAAGTTCAACGTGTTATTAAGTTATGTTCAGATG
>JAWPHD010024291.1:0-19630 GCA_037043455.1 Cyrtodaria siliqua | reverse complement strand
TATCATTATTTTACACAAAAAGTACAAAATAGTGTAGCCACTTATCAATAATAATGCCTGTCGTTACTTTTACTTTTAGGAGGAAGCATTATTCTTTTTTTTTCAAAACTAGCGGGACAGAAAAGAACAGCTAAATTATATTTAAATAATACAGATATATAGATTTCACAGAAAGAATACATGTGTTTAGGTACATGAACATGTTTTATACATACCCCCAAGACTGGCATGTGTTCATTTAGTCATAGATTAAAAAAAAAGTTACTACATATATGGCAGATGCATTTCACAATATGTAATTTGCTTAGATATATTAATGGAATCGGGATTTCGGTACAAACATAATGATTAAGTATGTTTGTTATATTCATATAAACATGGTCATCTTTGTGTTTTATTTATATAACTTATAAATGGAGCTAATTTTGTTAGAGGACTGGGCATATTTATTTTTATATCTGCTCTGTTAATTGGATGACCATATGGTAGGTTTGATACACCCTAGACCCTGGTTTAAACCCCAGTGACTTTTTCCATTGACCGTTTCAAGGCGGGCACCTTTGTTGTCAATTTGTGTATGTTTGTGGTACTTGGCTTTTAAATTTCCTTGTAATAAATACTGAAAAGGGGATCACATTTTTGCAAGGTTATATATGACGGTCGATTTTTTTGTGGTGGTGGCAGACCAGCCCACTTTTCCTAGGGTAGAACCAGTACTGTACACCACCCGCCATCCGTTAAAAATCGACACTTCCTCACTTACAAGTCGAGCGCCCAGTGGGGGTTCGATCCGCAGCGGTTGAGAGGCGAAGGTTTAAACCGCAGGCGTCGTTAACCATACGGCCACGGAGACGCTCACATTGGAATTGAGGAAAATTGGGATTGAGAACAAGGTATTAATTTTCTGAAAGCATCTTCATTTTCGTTATTGTGGGTTGTGATCCTTAACATTCTCCATTCTGACAACATATGAACTAATAATGTACAGATTGTAAAATAAGATTCTTTCATCCATCAACAACATTCTTTCATCATTGAAAGCATATGACACTACGTATTATACCTTGAATATCGATCAATATAGAAACATTCCATCGATTTGAACCCGCTATAGCTCTTAAAATGGTTAGTTTTAAGTAACGTTTGTGATTTAAGTAATGACGTATTAATACTGATGGCATGTAAAATGGTTTAATAAAACAATATAGTCAGTGTGTTTGTATTTATGATTTTAGCAACTTAATTTGGAGCAACAACCTTTAAGAAATTATATATATTACATCGCGGCATGATCGTTGAACTATTTAAAATTAAGATAAAACATGTTTATTAGTCAGTTTTGCAAGATCTAATTCACGATAAGAGTATGCTAACGTGTTCAAATTTGAACCACCTCAAGGTAAATGCCCTCAGGTGGTCAATGACAGTTGTGTCAGAGGCCAAAATGCCAACGTTTGCAAAAATATGCCTGGGTAAAATGATGGTGGTTTTGCGTGTATTATATAACGCATATGTGCCTGTGGCAATACATATGAGACCATACCCTATTTGTTTTGTAGCTTGTCCATTTTATCTGTCTACCATACTTTAACTTCCATAGTACACCAGTCATTACGACAGGTGTTATTACCAATTAAATGATTTACAATTGTGCAAATACAATGAGGATGATAGTCAGCGACCATGCTGCAAATATAGTAAAAACACATACTTAAAGTAATGAAATTTTGAAAAACGCAATGCATTCTATTGAGAATCAACTGAAGGAACACATTAACAAATGGCCCTTTGGTGTCGTTGTATCTTATTATGTTATTTATCTGGCCCTTTGGGGTCGTTGTATCTTATTATGTCATTTACTGGCCCTTTGGTGTCGTTGTATCTTATTATGTTCTTTACTGGCCCTTTGGTGTCGTTGTATCTTATTATGTTATTTACTGGCCCTTTGTGGTCGTTGTATCTTATTATGTTATTAGTAGCCCTTGGGCCCTTTGGGGTCGTTGTATCTTATTATATCATTTACTGGCCCTTTGTGGCCGTTGTATCTTATTATGTTATTTACTGGCCCTTTGGGGCCGTTGTATCTTATTATGTTATTTACTGGCCCTTTGGGGACGTTGCGTCTTGTTATGTTATTTACTGGCCCTTTGGGGACGTTGTATCTTGTTTATGTTATTTACTGGCCGCTTTGGGGAAGTTGTATCTTATTATGTTATTTACTGGTCCTTCGTGGACGTTTGTATCTTATTATGTTATTTACTGGTCCTTTGTGGACGTTGTATCTTATTATGTTATTTACTGGTCCTTTGAGGTCGTTGTATCTTATTATGTTATTTACTTGCCCTTTGGGGACGTTGTATCTTATTTTGTTATTTACTGGCCCTTTGTTGTCGTTGTATCTTATGCTATTTACTGGCCCTTTGGTGGAAGTTGTATCTTATTATGTTATTTACTTGCCCTTTCGGGTCGTTGTATCTTATTATGTTATTTACTGGCCCTTTGGTGTCGTTGTATCTTAAGTTATTTACTGGCCTTTGGTGTCCTTGTATCTTATTATTTACTGGCCCTTTAGTGTCGTTGTATCATATTATGTTATTTACTGGCCTTTGGTGTCCTTGTATCTTATTATGTTATTTACTGGTCCTTTGAGGTCGTTGTATCTTATTATGTTATTTACTTGCCCTTTGGGGTCGTTGTATCTTATTATGTTATTTACTGGCCCTTTGTTGTCGTTGTATCTTATGCTATTTACTGGCCCTTTGGGGAAGTTGTATCTTATTATGTTATTTACTGGCCCTTTGGGGGTCGTTGTATCTTATTATGTTATTTACTGGCCCTTTGGTGTCGCTGTATCTTATGTTATTTACTGGCCCTTTGGGGAAGTTGTATCTTATTATGTTATTTTACCGGTTCTTTTCTGGTCGTTGTATCTTATTATGTTATTTACTTGCCGCTTTGGGGACGTTGTGTCTTGTTATGTTATTTACTGGCCCTTTGGGAACGTTGCATCTTGTTATGTTATTTACTGGCCCTTTGGGGAAGTTGTATCTTATTATGTTATTTTCTGGCCCTTTGGCATCGTTGTCAACATCTTATTATTTTATTTACTGGTTCTCTGGTGTCGTTGTATCTTATTATGTTATTTACTGGGTCCTTTGAGGACATTGTATCTTATGTTATTTACTGGCCCTTTGGGGGTCGTTGTATCTTATTATGTTATTTACTTGCCCTTTGGTGTCGTTGTATCTTATTCTGTTATTTACTGGCCCTTTGGCGGAAGTTGTATCTTATTATGTTATTACTGGCCCTTTGGGGAAGTTGTATTCTTATTATGTTATTTACTGGTCCTTTGGGAGTCGTTGTATCTCATTATTTTATTTACTGGTTCTCTGGTGTCGTTGTATCTTATTATGTTATTTAGTGGTTCTTTGGGGACATTGTATCTTATGTTATTTACTGGGCCCTTTGGGGAAAGTTGTATCTTATTATGTTATTTACTGGCGCCTTTGGGGTCGTTGTATCTTATTATGTTATTTACTGGCCTTTTGGTGTCGTTGTATCTTATGATGTTATTTACTGGCGCCTTTGGGGAAGTTGTATCTTATTATGTTATTTTCTGGCCATTTGGGGTCGTTGTATCTTATTATGTTATTTACTGGACCTTTGGGGACGTTTGTGTCTTATTATGTTATTTACTGTCCCTTTGGGGTCGTTGTATCTTATTATGTTATTTACTTGCCCTTTTGGGAACTTGTATCTTATTATGTTATTTACTGGCCCTTTGGTGTCGTTGTATCTTATTATGTTATTTACTGGTCCCTTTGGGGAAGTTGTATCTTATTATGTTATTTACTGGCCCTTTGGGGGAAGTTGTATCTTATGCTATTTACTGGCCCTTTGGGGAAGTTGTATCTTATTATGGTTATTTACTTGTCCCTTTCGGGTCGTTGTATCTTATTATGTTATTTACTGGCCCTTTGGGGATAGTTGTATCTTATTATGTTATTTACTGGTCTTTTGGTGGTCGCTGTATCTTATTATGTTATTTACTGGTCCTTTGGAGTCGTTGTATCTTATTATGTTATTTAGTGGCCCTCTTTGGTGTCGTTGTCTCTTATTATGTTATTTACTGGTCTTTTTGGGGTCGTTGATATCTTATTATGTTATTTACTGGTCCTTAGGGCTCGTTGTATCTTATTATATTATTTATTGGCCCTTTTGGTGTCGTTGTATCTTATTATGTTATTGACTGGCCCTTTGGGGAAGTTGTATCTTATTTATTATTATGTTATTTACTGGTCCTTTTGTGGATGTTTGTATCTATTATATTATTTTCTGGTCCTTTTGGGACGTTGTATCTTATTAGGTTATTTACTGGCCTTTTGGGGTCGTTGTATCTTATTATGTTATTTACTGGTCCTTTGGGGTCGTTGTAATCTTATTATGTTATTTACTGGCCCTTTGGTGTCGTTGTATCTTATTATGTTATTTACTGGCCTCTTTGGTGTCGTTGTATCTTATTATGTTATTTACCTAGCCCTTTTGGGAAGTTGTATTTTTTTATGTCATTTACTGGCTCTTTGGTGTCGTTGTATCTTATTATGTAATTTAACTGGCCCTATGGGGAAGTTGTATCTTATTGTGTTATTTACTGGCCCTTTGGGGTCGTTGTATCTTATTATGTTATTTACTGGCGCTTCGGTGTCGTTGTATCTTATTATGTTATTTACTGGCCCTTTGGGGTCGTTGTTTCTTATTATGTTATTTACTGGCACTTTGGGGTCGTTGTATCTTATTATGTTATTTACTGGCCCTTTGGGGACGTTGTGTCTTGTTATGTTATTTACTGGCCCTTTGGGGACGTTGTATCTTGTTATGTTATTTACTGGCCCTTTGGGGAAGTTGCATCTTATTATGTTATTTTCTGGCCCTTTGGGGAAATTGTGTCTTATTATGTTATTTAATGGCCCTTTGGGGAAAATGTATCTTATTATGTTATTTACTGGTCCTTTGGGATCGTTGTATCTTATTATTTTATTTACTGGTTCTCTGGTGTCGTTGTATCTTATTATGTTACTTACTGGTCCTTTGGGGACATTGTATCTTATGTTATTTACTGGCCCTTTGGGGTCGTTGTATCTTATTATGTTATTTACCTGCCCTTTGGTGTCGTTGTATCTTATTCTGTTATTTACTGTCCCTTTGGGGAAGTTGTATCTTATTATGTTATTACTGGCCCTTTGGGGTCGTTGTATCTTATTATGTTATTTACTTGCCCTTTGGTGTCGTTGTATCTTATTATGTTATTGACTGGCCCTTTTGGGAAGTTGTATCTTATAATGTTATTTTTCAGGCCCTTTGGGGTCGTTGTTTCTTAATATGTTATTTACTGGCCCTTTGGTGTCGTTGTATCTTATTATGTTATGTACTGGCCCTTTGGGGTCGTTGTTTCTTATTATGTTATTTACTGGCCCTTTGGTGTCGTTGTATCTTATTATGTTATTAACTGGCACTTTGGGGTCGTTCTATCTTATTATGTTATTTACTGGCCCTTTGGGGACGTTGTGTCTTGTTATGTTATTTACTGGCCCTTTGGGGACGTTGTATCTTGTTATGTTATATACTGGCCCTTTTGGGAAGTTGCATCTTATTATGTCATTTTCTGGCCCTTTGGGGAAATTGTGTCTTATTATGTTATTTAATGGCCCTTTGGGGAAGTTGTATCTTATTATGTTTTTTACTGGTCCTTTGGGATCGTTGTATCTTATTATTTTATTTACTGGTTCTCTGGTGTCGTTGTATCTTATTATGTTATTTACTGGTCCTTTCAGGACATTTTATCTTATGTTATTTACTGGCCCTTTGGGGTCGTTGTAGCTTATTATGTTTTTTACCTGCCCTTTGGTGTCGTTGTATCTTATTCTGTTATTTACTGGCCCTTTGGGGAAGTTGTATCTTATTATGTTATTAATGGCCCTTTGGGGTCGTTGTATCTTATTATGTTATTTCCTGCCCTTTGGTGTCGTTGTATCTTATTATGTTATTGACTGGCCCTTTGGGGAAGTTGTATCTTATAATGTTATTTTCTGGCCCTTTGGGTTCGTTGTATCTTATTATGTTATTTACTGGCCCTTTGGGGACGTTTTGTCTTATTATGTTATTTACTGGCCCTTTGGGGGACGTTGTGTCTTGTTATGTTATTTACTGGCCCTTTGGGGACGTTGTATCTTGTTATGTTATATACTGGCCCTTTGGGGAAGTTGCATCTTATTATGTCATTTTCTGGCCCTTTGGGGAAATTGTGTCTTATTATGTTATTTAATGGCCCTTTGGGGAAGTTGTATCTTATTATGTTTTTTACTGGTCCTTTGGGATCGTTGTATCTTATTATTATATTTACTGGTTCTCTGGTGTCGTTGTATCTTATTATGTTATTTACTGGTCCTTTCAGGACATTGTATCTTATGTTATTTACTGGCCCTTTGGGGTCGTTGTAGCTTATTATATTTTTTACCTGCCCTTTGGTGTCGTTGTATCTTATTCTGTTATTTACTGGCCCTTTGGGGAAGTTGTATCTTATTATGTTATTACTGGCCCTTTGGGGTCGTTGTATCTTATTATGTTATTTCCTGCCCTTTGGTGTCGTTGTATCTTATTATGTTATTGACTGGCCCTTTGGGGAAGTTGTATCTTATAATGTTATTTTCTGGCCCTTTGGGTTCGTTGTATCTTATTATGTTATTTACTGGCCCTTTGGGGACGTTTTGTCTTATTATGTTATTTACTGGCCATTTTTGGTCGTTGTATCTTATTATGTTATTTACTGGCCCTTTGGGGAAGTTATATCTTATTATGTTATTTACTGGCCCTTTGGTGTCTTGGTATCTTATTATGTTATTTACTGGCCCTTTGGGGAAGTTGTATCTTATTATGTTATTTACAGCCCCTTTTGTGTCGTTGTATCTTATGCTATTTACTGGCCCTTTGGGGAAGTTGTATCTTATTATGTTATTTACTGGCCCTTTGGGGCGTTGTATCTTATTATATTATTTACTGGCCCTTTGGGGAAGTTGTATCTTATTATGTTATTTACTGGTCCTTTGGGGTTGCTGTATCTTATTATGTTATTTACTGGTCCTTTGGGGTCGTTGTATCTTATTATGTTATTTACTGGCCCTTTGTTGTCGTTGTATCTTATTATGTTATTTACTGGCCCTTTGGGGTCGTTGTATCTTATTATGTTATTTACTGGTCCTTTGTGGTCGTTGTATCTTATTATGTTATTTATTGGCCCTTTGGTGTCGTTGTATCTTATTGTGTTATTTACTGGCCCTTTGGGGAAGTTGTATCTTATTTATTATTATGTTATTTACTGGTCCTTTGTGGACGTTGTATCTTATTATGTTATTTACTGGTCCTTTGTGGACGTTTATCTTATTATGTTATTTACTAGCCCTTTGGGACGTTATATCTTATTAGGTTATTTACTGGCCCTTTGGGGTCGTTGTATCTTAATATGTTATTTACTGGTCCTTTTTGGGACGTTGTATCATGTTATTTACTGGTCCTTATGGGCCGTTGTATCTTATTATTGTATTTGCTGGCCCTTTGGGGCCGTTGTATCTTATTCTGTTATTTGCTGGTCATTTTGGGTACAATCGAGCCCACTAATTGAGACTTTAAAATAGAATACCGCTTAAGCCGGTGCTAGTGGGGTTGTGTGGTAGTTCACCTTATATTACCTCTCATGAACAGATTCAATAAAACCGATTCTGTTACTTGTCTCTCTTGTTTGCGTTAGTTATTTCCAAGGGACCTTCTTTTCAGTATTGATTACTTGTTGTTTGAACGTGTGAACATAATGAACAGTTGCCAGAAGATCGTTGCGGATCCCCCCTAAAATAAAACACATGCAAATGTAAATCAAAGGCAGTTTTAAATTTAATCTAAATAGGTGTAATCTAAATAGGTGTAACTGCATACACTGTATCTAGTCTGTGTCTAGTCAAACATACGACTTTCTTGTTTTCTCGTGTCAGTTTAATTGCACGTAAATGCGTATAATAACTTCAATTACCACGGGGCATATCACCATTGTAACATAAAACACTGATTGTTTATAATCAATGAGGTATATCGCACCTGACGAAATAAGAGCGTTAACACATGTATATACTGTAAATACTCTTTCTGTCAATAACATTTGTATATCAGGGGCGTAGATAGGTGAACATGTGAAATACTGTTATCTTTCTGGTAGTGGGGGAGGATTTCCGTGGGTGTGGTGGCGGGAGTGGGGTGTGGCTGGGGTTTGGTGGGTCGGGAAGCGGAAGCATGCTCGCACGAAAATAAATTGCCAGAATAATTTATTTGTTGTTTTTTCAGGTCACCATTGGGACATTATAAGAGTTTTCAAAAGGAGAATGTTTAGGTATATAATGTGAAGAATCGCTATTTACAACTTTACCTCTAACACCCACTCTCCGTTTGTTTTCATTATTTATTTATTTTGCTATTTTAAAAATGTAATAGCATATAAAGTGTATTTCATACTTCATACTTCATTATTCTACCATAGGTTTATATACTTGGCAGGGATAGTAAAGACGCTGCGTCTAAAACGTTCTCGACTCTCACCGCTGCGGGCTCAAATCCGACTGGAAGCTCGATCTGTCAAGTGAGAAAGTGTCTATTCTTACGGATGGTGGGAAGAATACAGTGATGGGTCTACCCAGAAAGATGGGGTGGTCTGCCTCTACAACAAAAACAATCGATCGCCATATATGACCGCATATCTGCTAAAAATGACATAAAACACCATTCAAACAATCAAACATATTTACATTTATTATTGATGCATCAATGAATAATAAGCAAAAAAACAATTTGCTGTAAGCCATTACACAAATTAGTATTACTAATTTGCAAATATACAAGTTATGTAAAACACAACAAAACTAGCAGGACACCGGGATTTTTAATTTAAAAAAAAGAAGATTGTCATATATCTCTTTAAATTACAAAACTGTTTTTGTACTCTATGGAAGACCTATATATATATATTTAACATAATTATATGCAAAATATGAAGAAAAACAGAAAAAAAAGAAGAAGATTGCCATTAAATTACAAACATGTTGTACGCTAGAGACAGTCATATTTTAGACCTATATAATCAATATAACACCATTATATGTACGTACATGCAAGTAGAACAATTTGCAAGGCGTCGGCAATTTAAAAACATATATATCAAGATTGTCATATGTCCCTTTAAATTACAATAATGGTGTACGCCGATAGAGACAATCATATTCTAGATGTATATGCATGCAAGCTATGTAGTACAAAAAAGAAAGGCGCCAGAGATTAAAAAATATATATACTGACGGTCAATGAAAACGCACCAGTAAAGTATATCGGTGTTACATTTTACCGCTTAAGTATAATTCATAATAATAAGTGCATATTTTGTCATTGAAGGATATTAATCAAAAATACAAACACTGCTTATCTCAGAATTCCTTAACATGGTGTATAGTGTTCAATTAAAGTCAAACAAAAAAAAACATGGCGGCGTCCTCGATAAGCGTAACATTCTGAGAAATAGGTAATAATAATAATTCATACAAAAAATATGGATAATCTACATGATAAATACAATATTATGTCTAATACTATCAAGTTTATTAGGCCTGGCTTAGAGAACGAAGAATGGCTCATTCTTCGTTTTCGTGCCGAGCCTAATAAACTTGAGAGTAAAAGGCACTGACATAATATTCTCTATTTGTAACTCTAACTGGGTGTGGCCTGGCGTTATCTTGCCGCAATAACATGATGTCGGGATGATTTACTGGGATTGGTAAAACGGTTGGACATGCCAAATATTAAAATGTGTGACATTCGTTTTCTACTCGTCTGGCTTTAATCTGTGTTTGCAAGTGTAAATTAATATGCTACAGTTTCAATATATAAACTTATTATTAAAAATTAATTTGGCGGTAACTATATACATAAAAATCGAACAGGAAGTAGCATTCAAGGGCAACAGTCAACCACAATCACACACAGAAACAAAGCAGGACTTTAAATATGAATAAAAGGCCAAACACAAACACAAAAGGGTTGACAATAGGGCTACCGCCTTCGAACGGTCAAAAAAACGCTGGGAGTTTAAACCAGGTACTAGGGAGCACACAACCTCACACTTACCCTACTGTCATCCCAATAAGACGGGACAATGTTAACAGAGAAATCCCCGACACGAACACCCATATAATCTACCGGTGCGTTTTCATTGACCACCAGTATATAAATCTCGATTGACACATGTCCCTGTAAATTACAAGACTGTTGCGCTCAAGTTTTAGACCAAAAGCGGCGATTTGTTATAAATCTATCCCTATAGAATCAACATTACGACTTCCTCGTGTCATGAGACTAACCAGTTATGGCGGTTTTATATTACGAATTGCGCATATTGCGGTAAATTCATCAACTTGCTTATTCATAAAACGAAACACAATATTTTCGGAGAAATATCAGCTCTTATTTTGGAGAAATATCAGCTCTTATTTTGAGTCAACAATATATCTTGCATGTGAAAACTAGATCTAAATTATCAATATCGGGCTCCGCCCCTTCTCCTCGCTCACACGTACAAATGCACGGCAACACGCAAAATGCGCTCGCAGATACACACAATCATAATGCATCTTGAAATGGCAACATTAACACTGCTTCATTTGTTTCTTCATAATAAATTAACACAAAGCCAAACATTTGCCTTTAATACACTATAATACCCAAGCAATTCCACATTATATTCCAGAGAAATCTCAAGGCGTTTTGTTACAGAAAGGACAACATTGTGCTGTAGAAGACTTTTCAAATCACGGTGCATTTGTTACACGAACCTCATAATTTTTAAAGTACCGCTAAAACGAAAAAGGAGTCATTTCAGTACTGTGTTTTATGTAAAGAGGTTGCAACATTGTATAGCCAAAGATTGCTCATCTGCTTGAGCCAAACGCCCATCCTATCACTATGGAACTGTGAATGGGTTTACCGTTACAATTGGTGTCTTGCGTGTTGTTTAGGTCTTCTTTCGAAAGGAAGAGCCTAATGTAGTGTAAAAGTGTTTACCATCACAGACAGGCTGTGTATTAATATATATGGCTTTATTTGCAACGTGTCATTTGATGTAGTGTCTGGCCAGCATCACACCAATGTTGTTGTTTTTAACAAAATCTTCTATCAAGGTGAGCGTGGAAGCGTGGGCGGTGCTTGATTTCAGTTATATTCGTTCCACGAAAAAAAGAAATTCATATCAAAATATACAGACATAAAATGCAAATGAAACTAACTTAAACAAGAAAGAACATTTAAGTGGCTTAATATTTGTTTAATGTATCAAATAACGATGATTTTTAAAAGTATTAACTACAAAAGTTATTACATAAAAAAAAAAAAAATATATTAGAGGATGATGTTAACGCCTGCGTTTGTCCGTCTGCCTTTTCTAAGGTCAGACCGTCTGTCCATCTGACTATTAACATAATATGTTACCCCTGAGCGAAATTGATGCCAAAGTATTGATGACTTCACTCCACATGACAACGGCGTACACTTCCTTATTTTTAACACCGAACCCACGGGATCCCTTAGGAGGGTTCAAATGATTAAATACACTTAAAATTATATTACTTTTTCATATTTCAATGTTATTTCAACATCGATGACAGATAATTAAAGAATTTTATTATTTCGCCCTCAAATTGGTTCTAATCTGTATTGTAACATGGGCGGATCCAGAATGTTTAGGGTTGTGGCAATGTTTGAAATTGTCTGGACACCCACACTTATTACCAAAATAAGAACACGTATTAAGAAGGAATTTCTTACAGATACATAATTTTGTAGCTTTAAGGGTTGGGTGAGGAAATATTGGACAATTCCATACCACAGGAATTATCTCTCAGTAATATTTACAAAGAAAGACACAAAGACAGATCGTTTACACAGAGATATAATATGCTTGCATAATTAATACAATAAATGTCCAGAAAAGGTTGTCAATCTGTATGACGGTTCAGATACCACAGCGCCGTCGGCATCTGTATTAGCTTCGAGCCACACCGATTGTCCTTGTTGTGCACGAAGAATCACCGTGTTTCCGCCCATAACTGCAGTGTTGGTAGGTGTAACAATTGCACTTGATTGTAAAACTCCATCTAAAATGAGGGCAACGTCTGTTCGACGTGGAAAATGGGATTCTATAAAGAAATGAAAAACGTACGTTCCGTTTATGGGTACAGTGAAAATTCCCGTGTTTGTATTATAAGCATTCCCGTCGTTAATAACTGCAGCATCGCATTTTATCACATGTCCTGGTGCCATATGCTCAACATAATGGCTGAGATATACAGAAAATGCGATTTCTTGTTCAACTATGCGTATCGTTCTGTGCTGTTGCTGTACGCTGCGTTTGTCAACATCCGACGCTTCTTCACTTTCTTTTGTAGTTTCGTCATGGGGGATATTCTCCATTTTCGGAGATCCCTCATTACTGTATGCATTGACGTGGCCGAATATTGGTTTTCCATTTAGCTGATTTTGAACCAAATTCTCCTGGAAGAGGACACGATCTTCCAAACTCTTGATTTTATCCTTCTGTTATTGATTTTCCAACTGAAGTTCATTCATTTTCAGCGCAATGTCCCTTTCCTTTTCTTTGATTTCAAGTAGATTTTTTTAAAGCATATGTACCTGTTTAATTAACTCTTTATTTTTCCCTGTAACACCTCTCTCAACCATATCTTCCAGTTGTTTCTCCCAGTCACTTTGCTTCGCCAAACTAATATTTACCACGAGTACAATGAACACAATTACTCCTAACATGCTCCGCACGTAGTCCATGGTGTTCGAGTCGCGTCTTAACGTCTTTTACAAACGGCAATGTGAACAGATTGGACAGTGGAGAATATACTTGGCCGTATACGTTGATAACCTAGGTCATAACCTTCTATTATAAAGGTAGATAGCCTAGGCCGAGGAATGTTTCAAATTTCTATCATTTATTCTTAAAACATTTACTCGAATAAAAGACTATCGACATCTTGCTATGTATGTCAATGTTAAATCTATACAATAATGAAGACTTTAAACTATTTTAGAGCTTGCATCCTAATTGATTTAAAGGGACAACGGCTGTCTTACTTTATTTTCACCCAAAATTATTTCAAATTCAAGAATATTTTCATGCAGTTATAATGAATGGTAAACCATATAGCTGTGTTCTCTTTCAAAACAAGGATTTCCGAAAAGGAAAAAAAAACTAGCAAAAATCTAAAATATTCAAAATGTACAAGATGTATCCTTATTTTACACAAAAAGTACGAAATAGTGTCGCCACCTATCAATAATAATGCCTGCGTTACTTTTACTTTTAGGAAAAAGAATTATTCATTTTTCTCAAAACTAGCGGGACAGAAAAGAACAGCTAAAATATATTTAAAATAATACAGATATATATCCTCCGCAGTCTTTCATATACACAAAGAAGAGAGACAGCTGTATGTTATTCTACAATAAAATGCAGCTGTTCCTTTAATTGCCCGCGTATATTTCATCCGTTGGAAGCGCACGTTACATGACGTCACTTGGTAAATATACGTCACGAAGACAAACTCAACAGTAATTTTAATGAAATGTTAATTACAACAAACTTGCCATGCTCCCAAACCGTGCACACCCCGAAATAAACCCATCGTATGCATTAACACACATATAACTTTAATACGCATCTTGAACAAGCTGAGAACGTTTGACGTCATACAGCGCAAGCTATATGACTTAAGCAATGACTTAATTGTTTGTCACGTGACTACTAGTGTATTGAAACGCAGAACTTTGCATACGGGGGCGTCCAATGGAACAGCCCGTAAACATAGCAGCCTGATTACCTTGACCTCCGAGATAATATATAGAGCCCCAACAATAGCGTAAACAAGGGGGTAACTGTTGTGTTAGAATCGAAATAAAAAATACCTACCTGTATTTTATCGGTGAATAAAACACAGTTAGTCGTTCGCATCCGAACTCCTAACTGTGTTTTATCA
Source organism: Cyrtodaria siliqua (assembly GCA_037043455.1). Classification (NCBI taxonomy): domain Eukaryota; kingdom Metazoa; phylum Mollusca; class Bivalvia; order Adapedonta; family Hiatellidae; genus Cyrtodaria; species Cyrtodaria siliqua. The sequence continues at coordinate 5,510 of JAWPHD010024291.1, read as the reverse complement.
GTTTTATTCACCGATAAAACACAGGTACATATTTATTATTTCTTAAATTGCGAATTTGTCACATATTATCGAAGCTCCATTATGTGTTCTGAAAATTTAAAATGTTACATACGGTAATATATAATAAAAACACAGATATCCAATACTTATCTTATATGAATATAGTACTCTTTATAACGTATTCGCATATCATCTTAACATCGATTCCTGCGGATGGCGTAAGGTGTACAGTACTGGTTCTACCCAGGAAAAGTGGGTGGTCTGCCTCCACCACGAAAAATCGACCGTCATATATAACCTTACATGTGTTGAAAATGACGTAAAACGCCATACAAACAAAACAAACTTTACATATTTAACCGGAGTAGTACAACCAACATAACATATCCACGATTATGCAAGAATAACTCTGTGTGACTGTTTACACGTATCAGTTATCTCCCGTTTCAGTAAGCATGACTGATTCATAAAAAATGCACGATCTTGAGAAAGGAAACAAATACACGTAAACTTATAATGTATAAATGTTTATTGCGCAGTAAGCACGCGATATAAACAATGTATCATTACAAAAACGAAAATGACAGATGAGATGTTTCTGTGACATAATATACCTTGCAATTATAATTTAAAGATGCAAATGACACTCATTTGTTACGGCGGGTTAATAAGTTGAACAATAGAATGATGACACCAAATGACATTTTGCGAATAAATTAACGAAATAAATTTTAAAACAAACTGGTAAAAAGAGTTGTTTGATAAGTACATCATCTGTTGTATATTCTGTTACTGAGATCTGTGATGATCAACTATTACGTTTATTTTTATTCTTACTGAATTCCTAAGCATTCCCAAGCGGTAAATTAAAAAGCTTCTTCTTCTTTTACAGTTTTAACGTCTTCTTTTCACACTTTAAATAAAAAGGTCAATGCGACCTTATGTTGGACCTAGTTTTTAATTTAGGTTCATTCTGATATATACTTACATTATGCAGGTTACATTGACTATAATCTTACGTTGTTTCTTATTATGTTATTTACTGGTCCTTTGGGATCGTTGTATCTTATTATGTTATTTACTGGCCCTTTTTGGGACGTTGTATCTTATGTTATTTACTGGTCCTTTTGGGCCGTTGTATCTTATTATGTTATTTACTAATCCTTTTAGGCCATTGTATCTTATGTTTTTTACTGATCCTTTTGGGCCGTTGTATCTTATTATGTTATTTGCTGGTCATTTGGGGTACAATCGAGCCCAATCATTGTGGCTTCAAAATAGAATACCGCTTAAGCCGGTGCTAGTGGGGTTGTGAGGTATTTCACCTTATATTACCTCTCATGAACAGATTCAATAAAACCGAGTATGTTTCTTGTATATCTTGTTTGCGTTAGTTATTTCCATGCAAATGTAATTCAAACGCAGTTTCAAATTTAATATAGATAGGTGTAACTGCATACACTGTGTCTAGTCATACATACGACTTTTATTTTCTCATGTCAGTTTAATTGCCCCTAAAATGCGTATAATAACGTCAATTACCATGGGGCACATCACCCTTAGTAACATAAAACACAGGTTGTTTATAATCAATATCTGAGGTATATCACACCTGACAAAATAACAGCGTTAACACGTGTATATAATGTAAATTTATTTCAATAACATTTGTATATCAGGGACGTAACTAGGTGAAAATGTGAAATCTGGTAGTGGGGGACGTGGGTCGATAGGGGGCTGTTGGGCTGGGGGTTGGGGGTCGTGTAGCGGGAGCATGCTCATACGAAAACAAATTGCTAAAATGATTAATTCGGTGCGTTTTCAGGTCACCATTGGGACATTATAAGAGTTTTCAAAAGGAGAATGTTTAGATATTTAACGCGAAGAATCAATATTTACAACTTTACCTCTAACACCCACTCCGTTTTTGTGTTTTCATTATTTATTTATTTATTTTTGAAGTTTTAAAAATGTCAAAACCATCTGTACGTGCACCTGTATATGTCCAACCATCTGTACGCGCACCTGTATATGTTCAACCATCTGTACGCGCACCTGTATATGTTCAATTACATATCGTATGTTTTACTCGACGAAAACAAGATATAAGAACGAAAGAAGTATTCAAAATATATTTTATACAACATGATTGTGTTTTAAATCTATGGAGGTGTGGAATCAAGTACCGTTCATTTTAAACCTGCTCGCATATATTAAAAGGTAAGAGCATATAAAGTGTTTGATGTTTTCTTTATTATTATTGATGTATCTTATTATGTTATTTACTGGTCCTTTGGCGACGTTGTATCTTATTATGTTATTTACTAGCGAGTTTTAATTTTAAAAAAGAGACGATTGTTATATGTCTCTTTAAATTACAACATTTAAATTACTCTAGAGACAAACATATTTTAAGACCTATAGAATCAATATTACACAAGTATGTGTATATTATTATGCAAAATATATATTAAAAACAAATAAAAAAATAAAAAAGAAGATTGTCATTGACCTTTTAAATTACAAAAAATGTTGAGGAAAATTGGACTATCGATTTGAAAATTTATATTAGCAATTGTGTACTTATATCAATAATGTTTGATCATTCCAACATTTAGAAATTGATAACGTGTTATTATGGTTTTACCATAACTTACTGTTTGACAATACGTGATATGAAGATACAAAGGAAATATTAAAATAACAAATACCAGCAGAATTTCTACTTTATCGTTTATTGACTTTCCTACAGCAAAATGGTAGTAAACTATAGCGTATAACATTAACATCGTACGTAACTTATGACGTTGTAAAAAGCTGAGTGTAAGTATCACTTTGCATGACATACGTATATTCTAGAAATATGAGCAACTTAAAAATAATATATATATACATATATGTATATATCTGTATTATTTACAATTACTGGTAAAATGATGCTGATACAACATGACAGATGACGTTATAACTGTCTATACTTCTTCGGGAATCTAATGACACGAGTTAGTCGTGCAGTTTGTTGCAGGCGTTCATATCGGGATAATTGCTTCTATAGGGATATATTTATAACAAATCGCAGCTTTCGGTCTAAAGTGGATCAAGACTAAAGCCAAACTGACCTGTCTCAATCATACATAACAAAAATCCTTTGCATACAATATGCGTTCCATAGCGGTTACCATGGAAACCAGGACAATATTAACGTCTATTTCATATCTTATCCATTAAATGTCGTATTTTAATTTAGAAATGATGTCTCGTGTGCCATTTATAGATAAATAGACAATTCTATGGATCAATTTATTTAACATAAAAAACAAAACTTCCTCGAGTAAAATTGCACGAAACTTTTCGAATATAAAGGGCACTATTTCTGCCGAATAAATATTGTTTCTGATATTATATTCACATCAGTAGTGTTGAATTACTGTCATCTATTGCATCATTGACATTATTCATGTAAAACTCAATTAAAATACCCCATCCATTTTGGATTTTCTTTTTAAAGATGGCTGACCAATAGGGTAGATATAAAAATCGAAAGTTAAAAGTAGTATTCAAGGACGACAGTCAACCACAAACACACTGAGAAACAAAGAACGACTCTAAAGATGAATAAAAGGCAAGATACCACATCCCAAACACAAAAGGGTTGCCAATAGGGCTACCGCCTTGGAACGGTCAGTGGCAAAAAAGCCGCTGGGGTTTTAAACCAGGTAATAGGGTGCACCAGACCTCACTCTTACCCTAATGTCATCCCAATAAACGGGACAGTGTAAATAAAGATATCCCCGCCAGGTTATAATCTCTAACAAACAAGGCAACATTAATAGGCAATATAAGTAAAACACGTAAATGATCATGTATATATAATATAAAAAAAAATTACTCAATTACTTGCAGAAGCAGAGCAACAACAGAACAAACCGTTAAGGGTACGACAAGACAAAATTAAAGATCGTCCTATGAGGATTTAGGTAGGCGTCATCATAGGGTCCACTATCTGTCCGGTCCTCGCACTATCAAAGGGGAAAGCATAGTGGCGAACTTTAAATGGGTTAACCAGTAAACATGCAGTAAATTCTTACTTTTACACAGGGAGTAATGTAAATAAAAATGTTTATAGGTTATTTGATTTGTATTGGGATATATGCACGAGTTCTTAGGCGTATTAATATCGTGCATATATCCCAATATAAATATAATAACCTTTTTATTGCATACACACTTTTAAATTAGACAATAAAAAAGGTTGTAACATTTCTTTTTCACCATTTTCTTTTATTTATTCTCATTACATCGTGGGAATTGTCACAATGAAAACAACATTGTTTACATCATGTGACATACTTTCTTTGACATGAACAGAAAAGTGCACCAATCAAGAATGAGTATAAATTACACACCCAATATGACTTTACTACACATCAATATGGGCCAATATTGACATTTCTATTGACATTTCCTGTTACATTGAAAGTAAACGGAGATTGTAAATAAAAACTATTATTGCATACATATTTACAAACTCCATTTACTTTCAATGTAACAGGAAACGTCAATTTTCGCCCATATTGACGTGTAGTATAGTCATATCTGGTGTTAATTGTATACTCGTTCGTGATTGGTGCACTTTCTGTTCATGTCAAAGAAAGTATGTCACAGTGATGTAAACAATATTGATTTCATCGACGTAATGACAATATGTTTGGTATTGATGAAAATTAAATGTTACAACCTAGTTTATTCTCTCTAATTTAAAAATGCGTATGCCTTAAAAAGATTATTAGATTTATATTGGGATATATGCACTCGATCTTTTGCGCATAAACTTTGCGCTCCTTAAGTCGCGCAATAGTAATACGCAAAAGAACTCGTGAATATATCCCAATACAAATCTAATAACCTGTACATATTAACTTCTGAACTCTTGAATTTTGAAGAGCCTACAACATGTAAGTTTTTCCATTGCTATGAAAACGACTAGGTTTAGCAATATATGGTATTTAATGACTACAACATGACACTTTGAGCGACAGTCAGTATAATTTAGTTTATGTTCACCGTAAATCAAAGGCACCTATAGCAATGTCGTGTATCATTTTGAACAGTTTCATTCCATCATGCAGTATCTTATATCTATTTCCAAATTAACGATTTTAGAATTGATATATAAAGGTAAACATATAGTATTCCTTATTTTAACACAAAGAAATGTGAAAACTCTCTTCTGTGTATCCATTAAAAGTTAATTTAGTACCATAACGGAACTGAACCGTTTGATAGCCAAATCCATTTATATAAAGGGATATTTTCATTGACATTTTTAACATCAACTGGCTGGAAATAAAATATGCATAGATAACCAAAATCATAATAAATGCGACCTTATACTGCAAATTCGACAGAGTTTTGTGTTGAATGATTATTATCTTTTTAAAGTTTAAACGTGTAGGCAATTGTTATACTTTTGACATACTTCCATCATGAACTCCGCAAGAAGTTCTACC
>JAWPHD010024290.1:0-19632 GCA_037043455.1 Cyrtodaria siliqua | reverse complement strand
CAACAATGCGTTCACACCGTAAGTTTTTCATATGTATACTTACTTTCAACAGATATGCACAAGTCAGAAATGAAACGGGCACTCTATGGCACGCAGAATGATACTTGTTGACATTTCATTGCCAAGGATCGTAATACGTGTACGGGAAAATAGGACAAACAGAGATAACTTAGATTTGTACGCGATCTGATAGTACATATGATTATTATTCATAATAGTAATACGTATAGAATATTGTACAATATTATCTGGCTTGTTGTTATGATTGTTAATATGACTATTGTTATAATTATTGCAGCAAACCTGTATCAAGACACAACGTTAATCGCTTCTCACGTGAGCCCAGAAGTTGCATGTACAAGCCATGACAAGCCAACAATGCGTTCCACCGTAAGTTTTTCATATGTATACGTACTTTTCAACAGATATGCACAAGTCAGAAATGACACGGGCACTCTATGGCACGCAGAATGATACTTGTTGACATTTCATTGCCAAGGGACGTAATACGTGTACGGGAAAATAGGACAAACAGAGATAACTTAGATTTGTACGCGATCTGATAGTACATATGATTATTATTCATAATAGTAATACGTATAGAATATGTACAATATTATCTGGCTTGTTGTTATGATTGTTAATATGACTATTGTTATAATTATTGCAGCAAACCTGTATCAAGACACAACGTTAATCGCTTCTCACGTGAGCCCAGAAGTTGCATGTACAAGCCATGACAAGCCAACAATGCGTTCCACCGTAAGTTTTTCATATGTATACGCACTTTCAACAGATATGCACACATCAGAAATGAAACGTGCACTCTATGGCACGCAGAATGATACTTGTTGACATTTCATTGCCAAGGGACGTAATACGTGTACGGGAAAATAGGACAAACAGAGATAACTTAGATTTTTACGCGATCTGATAGTACATATGATTATTATTCATAATAGTAATACGTAAAGAATATGTACAATATTATCTGGCTTATTGTTATGATTGTTAATATGACTATTGTTATAATTATTGCAGCAAACCTGTATCAAGACACAACGTTAATCGCTTCTCAAGTGAGCCCAGAAGTTGCATGTACAAGCCATGACAAGCCAACAATGCGTTCCACCGTAAGTTTTTCATATGTATACGTACTTTCAACAGATATGCACAAGTCAGAAATGAAACGGGCACTCTATGGCACGCAGAATGATACTTGTTGACATTTCATTGCCAAGGGACGTAATACGTGTACGGGAAAATAGGACAAACAGAGATATCTTAGATTTGTACGCGATCTGATAGTACATATGATTATTATTCATAATAGTAATACGTATAGAATATGTACAATATTATCTGGCTTGTTGTTATGATTGTTAATATGACTATTGTTATAATTATTGCAGCAAACCTGTATCAAGACACAACGTTAATCGCTTCTCACGTGAGCCCAGAAGTTGCATGTACAAGCCATGACAAGCCAACAATGCGTTCCACCGTAAGTTTTTCATATGTATACGTACTTTCAACAGATATGCACAAGTCAGAAATGACACGGGCACTCTATGGCACGCAGAATGATACTTGTTGACATTTCATTGCCAAGGGACGTAATACGTGTACGGGAAAATAGGACAAACAGAGATAACTTAGATTTGTACGCGATCTGATAGTACATATGATTATTATTCATAATAGTAATACGTATAGAATATGTACAATATTATCTGGCTTGTTGTTATGATTGTTAATATGACTATTGTTATAATTATTGCAGCAAACCTGTATCAAGACACAACGTTAATCGCTTCTCACGTGAGCCCAGAAGTTGCATGTACAAGCCATGACAAGCCAACAATGCGTTCCACCGTAAGTTTTTCATATGTATACGCACTTTCAACAGATATGCACACATCAGAAATGAAACGTGCACTCTATGGCACGCAGAATGATACTTGTTGACATTTCATTGCCAAGGGACGTAATACGTGTACGGGAAAATAGGACAAACAGAGATAACTTAGATTTGTACGCGATCTGATAGTACATATGATTATTATTCATAATAGTAATACGTAAAGAATATGTACAATATTATCTGGCTTATTGTTATGATTGTTAATATGACTATTGTTATAATTATTGCAGCAAACCTGTATCAAGACACAACGTTAATCGCTTCTCAAGTGAGCCCAGAAGTTGCATGTACAAGCCATGACAAGCCAACAATGCGTTCCACCGTAAGTTTTTCATATGTATACGCACTTTCAACAGATATGCACACATCAGAAATGAAACGTGCACTCTATGGCACGCAGAATGATACTTGTTGACATTTCATTGCCAAGGGACGTAATACGTGTACGGGAAAATAGGACAAACAGAGATAACTTAGATTTTTACGCGATCTGATAGTACATATGATTATTATTCATAATAGTAATACGTAAAGAATATGTACAATATTATCTGGCTTGTTGTTATGATTGTTAATATGACTATTGTTATAATTATTGCAGCAAACCTGTATCAAGACACAACGTTAATCGCTTCTCAAGTGAGCCCAGAAGTTGCATGTACAAGCCATGACAAGCCAACAATGCGTTCCACCGTAAGTTTTTCATATGTATACGTACTTTCAACAGATATGCACAAGTCAGAAATGAAACGGGCACTCTATGGCACGCAGAATGATACTTGTTGACATTTCATTGCCAAGGGACGTAATACGTGTACGGGAAAATAGGACAAACAGAGATAACTTAGATTTGTACGCGATCTGATAGTACATATGATTATTATTCATAATAGTAATACGTATAGAATATGTACAATATTATCTGGCTTGTTGTTATGATTGTTAATATGACTATTGTTATAATTATTGCAGCAAACCTGTATCAAGACACAACGTTAATCGCTTCTCACGTGAGCCCAGAAGTTGCATGTACAAGCCATGACAAGCCAACAATGCGTTCCACCGTAAGTTTTTCATATGTATACGTACTTTCAACAGATATGCACAAGTCAGAAATGACACGGGCACTCTATGGCACGCAGAATGATACTTGTTGACATTTCATTGCCAAGGTACGTAATACGTGTACGGGAAAATAGGACAAACAGAGATAACTTAGATTTGTACGCGATCTGATAGTACATATGATTATTATTCATAATAGTAATACGTATAGAATATGTACAATATTATCTGGCTTGTTGTTATGATTGTTAATATGACTATTGTTATAATTATTGCAGCAAACCTGTATCAAGACACAACGTTAATCGCTTCTCACGTGAGCCCAGAAGTTGCATGTACAAGCCATGACAAGCCAACAATGCGTTCCACCGTAAGTTTTTCATATGTATACGCACTTTCAACAGATATGCACACATCAGAAATGAAACGTGCACTCTATGGCACGCAGAATGATACTTGTTGACATTTCATTGCCAAGGGACGTAATACGTGTACGGGAAAATAGGACAAACAGAGATAACTTAGATTTTTACGCGATCTGATAGTACATATGATTATTATTCATAATAGTAATACGTAAAGAATATGTACAATATTATCTGGCTTATTGTTATGATTGTTAATATGACTATTGTTATAATTATTGCAGCAAACCTGTATCAAGACACAACGTTAATCGCTTCTCAAGTGAGCCCAGAAGTTGCATGTACAAGCCATGACAAGCCAACAATGCGTTCCACCGTAAGTTTTTCATATGTATACGTACTTTCAACAGATATGCACAAGTCAGAAATGAAACGGGCACTCTATGGCACGCAGAATGATACTTGTTGACATTTCATTGCCAAGGGACGTAATACGTGTACGGGAAAATAGGACAAACAGAGATATCTTAGATTTGTACGCGATCTGATAGTACATATGATTATTATTCATAATAGTAATACGTATAGAATATGTACAATATTATCTGGCTTGTTGTTATGATTGTTAATATGACTATTGTTATAATTATTGCAGCAAACCTGTATCAAGACACAACGTTAATCGCTTCTCACGTGAGCCCAGAAGTTGCATGTACAAGCCATGACAAGCCAACAATGCGTTCCACCGTAAGTTTTTCATATGTATACGTACTTTCAACAGATATGCACAAGTCAGAAATGACACGGGCACTCTATGGCACGCAGAATGATACTTGTTGACATTTCATTGCCAAGGGACGTAATACGTGTACGGGAAAATAGGACAAACAGAGATAACTTAGATTTGTACGCGATCTGATAGTACATATGATTATTATTCATAATAGTAATACGTATAGAATATGTACAATATTATCTGGCTTGTTGTTATGATTGTTAATATGACTATTGTTATAATTATTGCAGCAAACCTGTATCAAGACACAACGTTAATCGCTTCTCACGTGAGCCCAGAAGTTGCATGTACAAGCCATGACAAGCCAACAATGCGTTCCACCGTAAGTTTTTCATATGTATACGCACTTTCAACAGATATGCACACATCAGAAATGAAACGTGCACTCTATGGCACGCAGAATGATACTTGTTGACATTTCATTGCCAAGGGACGTAATACGTGTACGGGAAAATAGGACAAACAGAGATAACTTAGATTTTTACGCGATCTGATAGTTCATATGATTATTATTCATAATAGTAATACGTAAAGAATATGTACAATATTATCTGGCTTATTGTTATGATTGTTAATATGACTATTGTTATAATTATTGCAGCAAACCTGTATCAAGACACAACGTTAATCGCTTCTCAAGTGAGCCCAGAAGTTGCATGTACAAGCCATGACAAGCCAACAATGCGTTCCACCGTAAGTTTTTCATATGTATACGCACTTTCAACAGATATGCACACATCAGAAATGAAACGTGCACTCTATGGCACGCAGAATGATACTTGTTGACATTTCATTGCCAAGGGACGTAATACGTGTACGGGAAAATAGGACAAACAGAGATAACTTAGATTTTTACGCGATCTGATAGTACATATGATTATTATTCATAATAGTAATACGTAAAGAATATGTACAATATTATCTGGCTTATTGTTATGATTGTTAATATGACTATTGTTATAATTATTGCAGCAAACCTGTATCAAGACACAACGTTAATCGCTTCTCAAGTGAGCCCAGAAGTTGCATGTACAAGCCATGACAAGCCAACAATGCGTTCCACCGTAAGTTTTTCATATGTATACGTACTTTCAACAGATATGCACAAGTCAGAAATGAAACGGGCACTCTATGGCACGCAGAATGATACTTGTTGACATTTCATTGCCAAGGGACGTAATACGTGTACGGGAAAATAGGACAAACAGAGATAACTTAGATTTGTACGCGATCTGATAGTACATATGATTATTATTCATAATAGTAATACGTATAGAATATGTACAATATTATCTGGCTTGTTGTTATGATTGTTAATATGACTATTGTTATAATTATTGCAGCAAACCTGTATCAAGACACAACGTTAATCGCTTCTCACGTGAGCCCAGAAGTTGCATGTACAAGCCATGACAAGCCAACAATGCGTTCCACCGTAAGTTTTTCATATGTATACGCACTTTCAACAGATATGCACACATCAGAAATGAAACGTGCACTCTATGGCACGCAGAATGATACTTGTTGACATTTCATTGCCAAAGGACGTAATACGTGTACGGGAAAATAGGACAAACAGAGATAACTTAGATTTTTACGCGATCTGATAGTACATATGATTATTATTCATAATAGTAATACGTATAGAATATGTACAATATTATCTGGCTTGTTGTTATGATTGTTAATATGACTATTGTTATAATTATTGCAGCAAACCTGTATCAAGACACAACGTTAATCGCTTCTCACGTGAGCCCAGAAGTTGCATGTACAAGCCATGACAAGCCAACAATGCGTTCCACCGTAAGTTTTTCATATGTATACGCACTTTCAACAGATATGCACACATCAGAAATGAAACGTGCACTCTATGGCACGCAGAATGATACTTGTTGACATTTCATTGCCAAGGGACGTAATACGTGTACGGGAAAATAGGACAAACAGAGATAACTTAGACTTTTACGCGATCTGATAGTACATATGATTATTATTCATAATAGTAATACGTAAAGAATATGTACAATATTATCTGGCTTGTTGTTATGATTGTTAATATGACTATTGTTATAATTATTGCATCAAACCTGTATCAAGACACAACGTTAATCGCTTCTCAAGTGAGCCCAGAAGTTGCATGTACAAGCCATGACAAGCCAACAATGCGTTCCACCGTAAGTTTTTCATATGTATACGTACTTTCAACAGATATGCACAAGTCAGAAATGAAACGGGCACTCTATGGCACGCAGAATGATACTTGTTGACATTTCATTGCCAAGGGACGTAATACGTGTACGGGAAAATAGGACAAACAGAGATAACTTAGATTTTTACGCGATCTGATAGTACATATGATTATTATTCATAATAGTAATATGTATAGAATATGTACAATAGTATCTGGCTTGTTGTTATGATTGTTAATATGACTATTGTTATAATTATTGCAGCAAACCTGTATCAAGACACAACGTTAATCGCTTCTCAAGTGAGCCCAGAAGTTGCATGTACAAGCCATGACAAGCCAACAATGCGTTCCACCGTAAGTTTTTCATATGTATACGTACTTTCAACAGATATGCACAAGTCAGAAATGAAACGGGCACTCTATGGCACGCAGAATGATACTTGTTGACATTTCATTGCCAAGGGACGTAATACGTGTACGGAAAAATAGGACAAACAGAGATAACTTAGATTTTTACGCGATCTGATAGTACATATGATTATTATTCATAATAGTAATACGTATAGAATATGTACAATATTATCTGGCTTGTTGTTATGATTGTTAATATGACTATTGTTATATTTATTGCAGCAAACCTGTATCAAGACACAACGTTAATCGCTTCTCAAGTGAGCCCAGAAGTTGCATGTACAAGCCATGACAAGCCAACAATGCGTTCCACCGTAAGTTTTTCATATGTATACGTACTTTCAACAGATATGCACAAGTCAGAAATGAAACGGGCACTCTATGGCACGCAGAATGATACTTGTTGACATTTCATTGCCAAGGGACGTAATACGTGTACGGGAAAATAGGACAAACAGAGATAACTTAGATTTTTACGCGATCTGATAGTACATATGATTATTATTCATAATAGTAATACGTAAAGAATATGTACAATATTATCTGGCTAGTTGTTATGATTGTTAATATGACTATTGTTATAATTATTGCAGCAAACCTGTATCAAGACACAACGTTAATCGCTTCTCAAGTGAGCCCAGAAGTTGCATGTACAAGCCATGACAAGCCAACAATGCGTTCCACCGTAAGTTTTTCATATGTATACGCACTTTCAACAGATATGCACAAGTCAGAAATGAAACGGGCACTCTATGGCACGCAGAATGATACTTGTTGACATTTCATTGCCAAGGGACGTAATACGTGTACGGGAAAATAGGACAAACAGAGATAACTTAGATTTGTACGCGATCTGATAGTACATATGATTATTATTCATAATAGTAATACGTATAGAATATGTACAATATTATCTGGCTTGTTGTTATGATTGTTAATATGACTATTGTTATAATTATTGCAGCAAACCTGTATCAAGACACAACGTTAATCGCTTCTCACGTGAGCCCAGAAGTTGCATGTACAAGCCATGACAAGCCAACAATGCGTTCCACCGTAAGTTTTTCATATGTATACGCACTTTCAACAGATATGCACACATCAGAAATGAAACGTGCACTCTATGGCACGCAGAATGATACTTGTTGACATTTCATTGCCAAAGGACGTAATACGTGTACGGGAAAATAGGACAAACAGAGATAACTTAGATTTTTACGCGATCTGATAGTACATATGATTATTATTCATAATAGTAATACGTATAGAATATGTACAATATTATCTGGCTTGTTGTTATGATTGTTAATATGACTATTGTTATAATTATTGCAGCAAACCTGTATCAAGACACAACGTTAATCGCTTCTCACGTGAGCCCAGAAGTTGCATGTACAAGCCATGACAAGCCAACAATGCGTTCCACCGTAAGTTTTTCATATGTATACGCACTTTCAACAGATATGCACACATCAGAAATGAAACGTGCACTCTATGGCACGCAGAATGATACTTGTTGACATTTCATTGCCAAGGGACGTAATACGTGTACGGGAAAATAGGACAAACAGAGATAACTTAGACTTTTACGCGATCTGATAGTACATATGATTATTATTCATAATAGTAATACGTAAAGAATATGTACAATATTATCTGGCTTGTTGTTATGATTGTTAATATGACTATTGTTATAATTATTGCAGCAAACCTGTATCAAGACACAACGTTAATCGCTTCTCAAGTGAGCCCAGAAGTTGCATGTACAAGCCATGACAAGCCAACAATGCGTTCCACCGTAAGTTTTTCATATGTATACGTACTTTCAACAGATATGCACAAGTCAGAAATGAAACGGGCACTCTATGGCACGCAGAATGATACTTGTTGACATTTCATTGCCAAGGGACGTAATACGTGTACGGGAAAATAGGACAAACAGAGATAACTTAGATTTTTACGCGATCTGATAGTACATATGATTATTATTCATAATAGTAATATGTATAGAATATGTACAATATTATCTGGCTTGTTGTTATGATTGTTAATATGACTATTGTTATAATTATTGCAGCAAACCTGTATCAAGACACAACGTTAATCGCTTCTCAAGTGAGCCCAGAAGTTGCATGTACAAGCCATGACAAGCCAACAATGCGTTCCACCGTAAGTTTTTCATATGTATACGTACTTTCAACAGATATGCACAAGTCAGAAATGAAACGGGCACTCTATGGCACGCAGAATGATACTTGTTGACATTTCATTGCCAAGGGACGTAATACGTGTACGGGAAAATAGGACAAACAGAGATAACTTAGATTTTTACGCGATCTGATAGTACATATGATTATTATTCATAATAGTAATACGTATAGAATATGTACAATATTATCTGGCTTGTTGTTATGATTGTTAATATGACTATTGTTATAATTATTGCAGCAAACCTGTATCAAGACACAACGTTAATCGCTTCTCAAGTGAGCCCAGAAGTTGCATGTACAAGCCATGACAAGCCAACAATGCGTTCCACCGTAAGTTTTTCATATGTATACGTACTTTCAACAGATATGCACAAGTCAGAAATGAAACGGGCACTCTATGGCACGCAGAATGATACTTGTTGACATTTCATTGCCAAGGGACGTAATACGTGTACGGGAAAATAGGACAAACAGAGATAACTTAGATTTTTACGCGATCTGATAGTACATATGATTATTATTCATAATAGTAATACGTAAAGAATATGTACAATATTATCTGGCTAGTTGTTATGATTGTTAATATGACTATTGTTATAATTATTGCAGCAAACCTGTATCAAGACACAACGTTAATCGCTTCTCACGTGAGCCCAGAAGTTGCATGTACAAGCCATGACAAGCCAACAATGCGTTCCACCGTAAGTTTTTCATATGTATACGCACTTTCAACAGATATGCACACATCAGAAATGAAACGTGCACTCTATGGCACGCAGAATGATACTTGTTGACATTTCATTGCCAAGGGACGTAATACGTGTACGGGAAAATAGGACAAACAGAGATAACTTAGATTTTTACGCGATCTGATAGTACATATGATTATTATTCATAATAGTAATACGTAAAGAATATGTACAATATTATCTGGCTTGTTGTTATGATTGTTAATATGACTATTGTTATAATTATTGCAGCAAACCTGTATCAAGACACAACGTTAATCGCTTCTCAAGTGAGCCCAGAAGT
The DNA here is from genome assembly GCA_037043455.1 of Cyrtodaria siliqua. Classification (NCBI taxonomy): domain Eukaryota; kingdom Metazoa; phylum Mollusca; class Bivalvia; order Adapedonta; family Hiatellidae; genus Cyrtodaria; species Cyrtodaria siliqua. Next base: position 9,635 of record JAWPHD010024290.1, on the reverse strand, counting down.
TGCATGTACAAGCCATGACAAGCCAACAATGCGTTCCACCGTAAGTTTTTCATATGTATACGTACTTTCAACAGATATGCACAAGTCAGAAATGAAACGGGCACTCTATGGCACGCAGAATGATACTTGTTGACATTTCATTGCCAAGGGACGTAATACGTGTACGGGAAAATAGGACAAACAGAGATAACTTAGATTTTTACGCGATCTGATAGTACATATGATTATTATTCATAATAGTAATACGTATAGAATATGTACAATATTATCTGGCTTGTTGTTATGATTGTTAATATGACTATTGTTATAATTATTGCAGCAAACCTGTATCAAGACACAACGTTAATCGCTTCTCAAGTGAGCCCAGAAGTTGCATGTACAAGCCATGACAAGCCAACATTGCGTTCCACCGTAAGTTTATCATATGTATACGTACTTTCAACAGATATGCACAAGTCAGAAATGAAACGGGCACTCTATGGCACGCAGAATGATACTTGTTGACATTTCATTGCCAAGGGACGTAATACGTGTACGGGAAAATAGGACAAACAGAGATAACTTAGATTTTTACGCGATCTGATAGTACATATGATTATTATTCATAATAGTAATACGTATAGAATATGTACAATATTATCTGGCTTGTTGTTATGATTGTTAATATGACTATTGTTATAATTATTGCAGCAAACCTGTATCAAGACACAACGTTAATCGCTTCTCAAGTGAGCCCAGAAGTTGCATGTACAAGCCATGACAAGCCAACAATGCGTTCCACCGTAAGTTTTTCATATGTATACGTACTTTCAACAGATATGCACAAGTCAGAAATGAAACGGGCACTCTATGGCACGCAGAATGATACTTGTTGACATTTCATTGCCAAGGGACGTAATACGTGTACGGGAAAATAGGACAAACAGAGATAACTTAGATTTTTACGCGATCTGATAGTACATATGATTATTATTCATAATAGTAATACGTATAGAATATGTACAATATTATCTGGCTTGTTGTTATGATTGTTAATATGACTATTGTTATAATTATTGCAGCAAACCTGTATCAAGACACAACGTTAATCGCTTCTCAAGTGAGCCCAGAAGTTGCATGTACAAGCCATGACAAGCCAACATTGCGTTCCACCGTAAGTTTATCATATGTATACGTACTTTCAACAGATATGCACAAGTCAGAAATGAAACGGGCACTCTATGGCACGCAGAATGATACTTGTTGACATTTCATTGCCAAGGGACGTAATACGTGTACGGGAAAATAGGACAAACAGAGATAACTTAGATTTTTACGCGATCTGATAGTACATATGATTATTATTCATAATAGTAATACGTATAGAATATGTACAATATTATCTGGCTTGTTGTTATGATTGTTAATATGACTATTGTTATAATTATTGCAGCAAACCTGTATCAAGACACAACGTTAATCGCTTCTCAAGTGAGCCCAGAAGTTGCATGTACAAGCCATGACAAGCCAACAATGCGTTCCACCGTAAGTTTTTCATATGTATACGTACTTTCAACAGATATGCACAAGTCAGAAATGAAACGGGCACTCTATGGCACGCAGAATGATACTTGTTGACATTTCATTGCCAAGGGACGTAATACGTGTACGGGAAAATAGGACAAACAGAGATAACTTAGATTTGTACGCGATCTGATAGTACATATGATTATTATTCATAATAGTAATACGTATAGAATATGTACAATATTATCTGGCTTGTTGTTATGATTGTTAATATGACTATTGTTATAATTATTGCAGCAAACCTGTATCAAGACACAACGTTAATCGCTTCTCACGTGAGCCCAGAAGTTGCATGTACAAGCCATGACAAGCCAACAATGCGTTCCACCGTAAGTTTTTCATATGTATACGCACTTTCAACAGATATGCACACATCAGAAATGAAACGTGCACTCTATGGCACGCAGAATGATACTTGTTGACATTTCATTGCCAAGGGACGTAATACGTGTACGGGAAAATAGGACAAACAGAGATAACTTAGATTTTTACGCGATCTGATAGTACATATGATTATTATTCATAATAGTAATACGTAAAGAATATGTACAATATTATCTGGCTTGTTGTTATGATTGTTAATATGACTTTTGTTATAATTATTGCAGCAAACCTGTATCAAGACACAACGTTAATCGCTTCTCAAGTGAGCCCAGAAGTTGCATGTACAAGCCATGACAAGCCAACAATGCGTTCCACCGTAAGTTTTTCATATGTATACGTACTTTCAACAGATATGCACAAGTCAGAAATGAAACGGGCACTCTATGGCACGCAGAATGATACTTGTTGACATTTCATTGCCAAGGGACGTAATACGTGTACGGGAAAATAGGACAAACAGAGATAACTTAGATTTGTACGCGATCTGATAGTACATATGATTATTATTCATAATAGTAATACGTATAGAATATGTACAATATTATCTGGCTTGTTGTTATGATTGTTAATATGACTATTGTTATAATTATTGCAGCAAACCTGTATCAAGACACAACGTTAATCGCTTCTCACGTGTGCCCAGAAGTTGCATGTACAAGCCATGACAAGCCAACAATGCGTTCCACCGTAAGTTTTTCATATGTATACGCACTTTCAACAGATATGCACACATCAGAAATGAAACGTGCACTCTATGGCACGCAGAATGATACTTGTTGACATTTCATTGCCAAGGGACGTAATACGTGTACGGGAAAATAGGACAAACAGAGATAACTTAGATTTTTACGCGATCTGATAGTACATATGATTATTATTCATAATAGTAATACGTAAAGAATATGTACAATATTATCTGGCTTGTTGTTATGATTGTTAATATGACTATTGTTATAATTATTGCAGCAAACCTGTATCAAGACACAACGTTAATCGCTTCTCAAGTGAGCCCAGAAGTTGCATGTACAAGCCATGACAAGCCAACAATGCGTTCCACCGTAAGTTTTTCATATGTATACGTACTTTCAACAGATATGCACAAGTCAGAAATGAAACGGGCACTCTATGGCACGCAGAATGATACTTGTTGACATTTCATTGCCAAGGGACGTAATACGTGTACGGGAAAATAGGACAAACAGAGATAACTTAGATTTTTACGCGATCTGATAGTACATATGATTATTATTCATAATAGTAATACGTATAGAATATGTACAATATTATCTGGCTTGTTGTTATGATTGTTAATATGACTATTGTTATAATTATTGCAGCAAACCTGTATCAAGACACAACGTTAATCGCTTCTCAAGTGAGCCCAGAAGTTGCATGTACAAGCCATGACAAGCCAACATTGCGTTCCACCGTAAGTTTATCATATGTATACGTACTTTCAACAGATATGCACAAGTCAGAAATGAAACGGGCACTCTATGGCACGCAGAATGATACTTGTTGACATTTCATTGCCAAGGGACGTAATACGTGTACGGGAAAATAGGACAAACAGAGATAACTTAGATTTTTACGCGATCTGATAGTACATATGATTATTATTCATAATAGTAATACGTATAGAATATGTACAATATTATCTGGCTTGTTGTTATGATTGTTAATATGACTATTGTTATAATTATTGCAGCAAACCTGTATCAAGACACAACGTTAATCGCTTCTCAAGTGAGCCCAGAAGTTGCATGTACAAGCCATGACAAGCCAACAATGCGTTCCACCGTAAGTTTTTCATATGTATACGTACTTTCAACAGATATGCACAAGTCAGAAATGAAACGGGCACTCTATGGCACGCAGAATGATACTTGTTGACATTTCATTGCCAAGGGACGTAATACGTGTACGGGAAAATAGGACAAACAGAGATAACTTAGATTTGTACGCGATCTGATAGTACATATGATTATTATTCATAATAGTAATACGTATAGAATATGTACAATATTATCTGGCTTGTTGTTATGATTGTTAATATGACTATTGTTATAATTATTGCAGCAAACCTGTATCAAGACACAACGTTAATCGCTTCTCACGTGAGCCCAGAAGTTGCATGTACAAGCCATGACAAGCCAACAATGCGTTCCACCGTAAGTTTTTCATATGTATACGCACTTTCAACAGATATGCACACATCAGAAATGAAACGTGCACTCTATGGCACGCAGAATGATACTTGTTGACATTTCATTGCCAAGGGACGTAATACGTGTACGGGAAAATAGGACAAACAGAGATAACTTAGATTTTTACGCGATCTGATAGTACATATGATTATTATTCATAATAGTAATACGTAAAGAATATGTACAATATTATCTGGCTTGTTGTTATGATTGTTAATATGACTTTTGTTATAATTATTGCAGCAAACCTGTATCAAGACACAACGTTAATCGCTTCTCAAGTGAGCCCAGAAGTTGCATGTACAAGCCATGACAAGCCAACAATGCGTTCCACCGTAAGTTTTTCATATGTATACGTACTTTCAACAGATATGCACAAGTCAGAAATGAAACGGGCACTCTATGGCACGCAGAATGATACTTGTTGACATTTCATTGCCAAGGGACGTAATACGTGTACGGGAAAATAGGACAAACAGAGATAACTTAGATTTTTACGCGATCTGATAGTACATATGATTATTATTCATAATAGTAATACGTATAGAATATGTACAATATTATCTGGCTTGTTGTTATGATTGTTAATATGACTATTGTTATAATTATTGCAGCAAACCTGTATCAAGACACAACGTTAATCGCTTCTCAAGTGAGCCCAGAAGTTGCATGTACAAGCCATGACAAGCCAACAATGCGTTCCACCGTAAGTTTTTCATATGTATACGTACTTTCAACAGATATGCACAAGTCAGAAATGAAACGGGCACTCTATGGCACGCAGAATGATACTTGTTGACATTTCATTGCCAAGGGACGTAATACGTGTACGGGAAAATAGGACAAACAGAGATAACTTAGATTTGTACGCGATCTGATAGTACATATGATTATTATTCATAATAGTAATACGTATAGAATATGTACAATATTATCTGGCTTGTTGTTATGATTGTTAATATGACTATTGTTATAATTATTGCAGCAAACCTGTATCAAGACACAACGTTAATCGCTTCTCACGTGAGCCCAGAAGTTGCATGTACAAGCCATGACAAGCCAACAATGCGTTCCACCGTAAGTTTTTCATATGTATACGCACTTTCAACAGATATGCACACATCAGAAATGAAACGTGCACTCTATGGCACGCAGAATGATACTTGTTGACATTTCATTGCCAAGGGACGTAATACGTGTACGGGAAAATAGGACAAACAGAGATAACTTAGATTTTTACGCGATCTGATAGTACATATGATTATTATTCATAATAGTAATACGTAAAGAATATGTACAATATTATCTGGCTTGTTGTTATGATTGTTAATATGACTTTTGTTATAATTATTGCAGCAAACCTGTATCAAGACACAACGTTAATCGCTTCTCAAGTGAGCCCAGAAGTTGCATGTACAAGCCATGACAAGCCAACAATGCGTTCCACCGTAAGTTTTTCATATGTATACGTACTTTCAACAGATATGCACAAGTCAGAAATGAAACGGGCACTCTATGGCACGCAGAATGATACTTGTTGACATTTCATTGCCAAGGGACGTAATACGTGTACGGGAAAATAGGACAAACAGAGATAACTTAGATTTTTACGCGATCTGATAGTACATATGATTATTATTCATAATAGTAATACGTATAGAATATGTACAATATTATCTGGCTTGTTGTTATGATTGTTAATATGACTATTGTTATAATTATTGCAGCAAACCTGTATCAAGACACAACGTTAATCGCTTCTCAAGTGAGCCCAGAAGTTGCATGTACAAGCCATGACAAGCCAACATTGCGTTCCACCGTAAGTTTATCATATGTATACGTACTTTCAACAGATATGCACAAGTCAGAAATGAAACGGGCACTCTATGGCACGCAGAATGATACTTGTTGACATTTCATTGCCAAGGGACGTAATACGTGTACGGGAAAATAGGACAAACAGAGATAACTTAGATTTTTACGCGATCTGATAGTACATATGATTATTATTCATAATAGTAATACGTAAAGAATATGTACAATATTATCTGGCTTGTTGTTATGATTGTTAATATGACTATTGTTATAATTATTGCAGCAAACCTGTATCAAGACACAACGTTAATCGCTTCTCAAGTGAGCCCAGAAGTTGCATGTACAAGCCATGACAAGCCAACAATGCGTTCCACCGTAAGTTTTTCATATGTATACGTACTTTCAACAGATATGCACAAGTCAGAAATGAAACGGGCACTCTATGGCACGCAGAATGATACTTGTTGACATTTCATTGCCAAGGGACGTAATACGTGTACGGGAAAATAGGACAAACAGAGATAACTTAGATTTTTACGCGATCTGATAGTACATATGATTATTATTCATAATAGTAATACGTATAGAATATGTACAATATTATCTGGCTTGTTGTTATGATTGTTAATATGACTATTGTTATAATTATTGCAGCAAACCTGTATCAAGACACAACGTTAATCGCTTCTCAAGTGAGCCCAGAAGTTGCATGTACAAGCCATGACAAGCCAACATTGCGTTCCACCGTAAGTTTATCATATGTATACGTACTTTCAACAGATATGCACAAGTCAGAAATGAAACGGGCACTCTATGGCACGCAGAATGATACTTGTTGACATTTCATTGCCAAGGGACGTAATACGTGTACGGGAAAATAGGACAAACAGAGATAACTTAGATTTTTACGCGATCTGATAGTACATATGATTATTATTCATAATAGTAATACGTATAGAATATGTACAATATTATCTGGCTTGTTGTTATGATTGTTAATATGACTATTGTTATAATTATTGCAGCAAACCTGTATCAAGACACAACGTTAATCGCTTCTCAAGTGAGCCCAGAAGTTGCATGTACAAGCCATGACAAGCCAACAATGCGTTCCACCGTAAGTTTTTCATATGTATACGTACTTTCAACAGATATGCACAAGTCAGAAATGAAACGGGCACTCTATGGCACGCAGAATGATACTTGTTGACATTTCATTGCCAAGGGACGTAATACGTGTACGGGAAAATAGGACAAACAGAGATAACTTAGATTTGTACGCGATCTGATAGTACATATGATTATTATTCATAATAGTAATACGTATAGAATATGTACAATATTATCTGGCTTGTTGTTATGATTGTTAATATGACTATTGTTATAATTATTGCAGCAAACCTGTATCAAGACACAACGTTAATCGCTTCTCACGTGAGCCCAGAAGTTGCATGTACAAGCCATGACAAGCCAACAATGCGTTCCACCGTAAGTTTTTCATATGTATACGCACTTTCAACAGATATGCACACATCAGAAATGAAACGTGCACTCTATGGCACGCAGAATGATACTTGTTGACATTTCATTGCCAAGGGACGTAATACGTGTACGGGAAAATAGGACAAACAGAGATAACTTAGATTTTTACGCGATCTGATAGTACATATGATTATTATTCATAATAGTAATACGTAAAGAATATGTACAATATTATCTGGCTTGTTGTTATGATTGTTAATATGACTTTTGTTATAATTATTGCAGCAAACCTGTATCAAGACACAACGTTAATCGCTTCTCAAGTGAGCCCAGAAGTTGCATGTACAAGCCATGACAAGCCAACATTGCGTTCCACCGTAAGTTTATCATATGTATACGTACTTTCAACAGATATGCACAAGTCAGAAATGAAACGGGCACTCTATGGCACGCAGAATGATACTTGTTGACATTTCATTGCCAAGGGACGTAATACGTGTACGGGAAAATAGGACAAACAGAGATAACTTAGATTTTTACGCGATCTGATAGTACATATGATTATTATTCATAATAGTAATACGTAAAGAATATGTACAATATTATCTGGCTTGTTGTTATGATTGTTAATATGACTTTTGTTATAATTATTGCAGCAAACCTGTATCAAGACACAACGTTAATCGCTTCTCAAGTGAGCCCAGAAGTTGCATGTACAAGCCATGACAAGCCAACAATGCGTTCCACCGTAAGTTTTTCATATGTATACGTACTTTCAACAGATATGCACAAGTCAGAAATGAAACGGGCACTCTATGGCACGCAGAATGATACTTGTTGACATTTCATTGCCAAGGGACGTAATACGTGTACGGGAAAATAGGACAAACAGAGATAACTTAGATTTTTACGCGATCTGATAGTACATATGATTATTATTCATAATAGTAATACGTATAGAATATGTACAATATTATCTGGCTTGTTGTTATGATTGTTAATATGACTATTGTTATAATTATTGCAGCAAACCTGTATCAAGACACAACGTTAATCGCTTCTCAAGTGAGCCCAGAAGTTGCATGTACAAGCCATGACAAGCCAACATTGCGTTCCACCGTAAGTTTATCATATGTATACGTACTTTCAACAGATATGCACAAGTCAGAAATGAAACGGGCACTCTATGGCACGCAGAATGATACTTGTTGACATTTCATTGCCAAGGGACGTAATACGTGTACGGGAAAATAGGACAAACAGAGATAACTTAGATTTTTACGCGATCTGATAGTACATATGATTATTATTCATTATAGTAATACGTATAGAATATGTACAATATTATCTGGCTTGTTGTTATGATTGTTAATATGACTATTGTTATAATTATTGCAGCAAACCTGTATCAAGACACAACGTTAATCGCTTCTCAAGTGAGCCCAGAAGTTGCATGTACAAGCCATGACAAGCCAACATTGCGTTCCACCGTAAGTTTATCATATGTATACGTACTTTCAACAGATATGCACAAGTCAGAAATGAAACGGGCACTCTATGGCACGCAGAATGATACTTGTTGACATTTCATTGCCAAGGGACGTAATACGTGTACGGGAAAATAGGACAAACAGAGATAACTTAGATTTTTACGCGATCTGATAGTACATATGATTATTATTCATAATAGTAATACGTATAGAATATGTACAATATTATCTGGCTTGTTGTTATGATTGTTAATATGACTATTGTTATAATTATTGCAGCAAACCTGTATCAAGACACAACGTTAATCGCTTCTCAAGTGAGCCCAGAAGTTGCATGTACAAGCCATGACAAGCCAACAATGCGTTCCACCGTAAGTTTTTCATATGTATACGTACTTTCAACAGATATGCACAAGTCAGAAATGAAACGGGCACTCTATGGCACGCAGAATGATACTTGTTGACATTTCATTGCCAAGGGACGTAATACGTGTACGGGAAAATAGGACAAACAGAGATAACTTAGATTTGTACGCGATCTGATAGTACATATGATTATTATTCATAATAGTAATACGTATAGAATATGTACAATATTATCTGGCTTGTTGTTATGATTGTTAATATGACTATTGTTATAATTATTGCAGCAAACCTGTATCAAGACACAACGTTAATCGCTTCTCACGTG
>JAWPHD010024289.1:0-19633 GCA_037043455.1 Cyrtodaria siliqua | reverse complement strand
GAACGAGTATCTTTCATCCTTTAATGCTAAGGCATTGCGCTTTAGAGCTGCAGAGCAGGTATCTTTCATCATTCATCTCTAATGCCTTGCAATTTAGAGCTTCAGAATGGGAATTTCCATCATTCTTCTCTAAGCCCTTGCGCGTTAGAGCTGCAGAACGGGTACCTTACATCCTTCACCTCTAAGCATTGTTTGTGTATCTGTAAACGTTTCAGACATGTTAGGACACAGTTAACACGGTTATTCAGAAATCCCGTCTGTGTATGTACAGTTACTTCAAGTTATCTTCGTATTGCAGGAATTAGCAGAAATTTTACTTGATACCATGTTTAACTAAAAATTAACTATATTTTCAAAACCAATACAGGTATAAGCATACTTTTAGCTTTATTTTACAGCTATTGGCTTGTAAAACAAACACACATATCAATGAAGACAGACTACTTTGAAAAAATGTCAAAATTAAAGCGAGAGACTGTTACTTTTCCTGGAAAATCAAAATTTTGACGGGTAACCCTTAGTTTGAGTTTATTATTTTCGGCATTTTTCTCAATAATCATTTCTTAAAGATCAGTTTTATGCTATATTCAGATGTAGAGATGCCTTTTCATGTATATTTGAAAGTTTCAGACATAGCTGAGCACAAATGACCAGGAAAATGCAAAATCCTTATCACTACTGTAGATTTTCAAAATATTAAAGGTGCTCGGCCTGAATTTCGACCAATACCCTAGGTCACTAAAACTTGAATAATTTGAAAAGCAATAAACATGGAATCAAACTTTTAGCACTTTTCAGCGTGTAATTGATTTGTATACATGTTCAATTATTATTGAGGTGATCATTAGAAAAAAAAATGTCCTTAAGGACTCACACCACTATTATCTCCCTTGAATACTCCTGCCCTACAGATGAAGGAGGTAGATAAAAAAAACAAGTTTGCTTTTCTACATTTTACAGGATACATTGATTTATCTTTACCAGGTTCTAAATCTACAGCATTTTAGGAAGAGATCCCAGAAAAATGCATGTTGATATAAGATTTCTAGCTAATTCTGCCTCATTTTACACATCATGGGTCTAATCTCCACGGGGTTGTATTTTTGTCTAAATTTTGATAGGTGTCACGCAAACATGAAATTAAAAAAAGTTCAATCTGGTAAATATTCGTTAAAAGTTGATAGCATGCAGATATTGGATCAATGAAGAATTTAAGCATAAAAACATGTTGCAAAATCTTTTTTATCTCTATGCCACGAACAAAAACATTACAATGGGACCCTATGGAAAATTAATTGTGGTGTGAGACGTTAAGAAAGAGCTGCAGAATGGGTATCTTTATTCGTTATTCTTAAGGCATTGCGCTTTAGAGCTGCATAATGGCATTTTCATCCGTCATCTCTAAGGTATTGCGCTTTAGAGCTGCAGAACGAGTATCTTTCATCCTTTAATGCTAAGGCATTGCGCTTTAGAGCTGCAGAGCAGGTATCTTTCATCATTCATCTCTAATGCCTTGCAATTTAGAGCTTCAGAATGGGAATTTCCATCATTCTTCTCTAAGCCCTTGCGCGTTAGAGCTGCAGAACGGGTACCTTACATCCTTCACCTCTAAGCATTGTTTGTGTATCTGTAAACGTTTCAGACATGTTAGGACACAGTTAACACGGTTATTCAGAAATCCCGTCTGTGTATGTACAGTTACTTCAAGTTATCTTCGTATTGCAGGAATTAGCAGAAATTTTACTTGATACCATGTTTAACTAAAAATTAACTATATTTTCAAAACCAATACAGGTATAAGCATACTTTTAGCTTTATTTTACAGCTATTGGCTTGTAAAACAAACACACATATCAATGAAGACAGACTACTTTGAAAAAATGTCAAAATTAAAGCGAGAGACTGTTACTTTTCCTGGAAAATCAAAATTTTGACGGGTAACCCTTAGTTTGAGTTTATTATTTTCGGCATTTTTCTCAATAATCATTTCTTAAAGATCAGTTTTATGCTATATTCAGATGTAGAGATGCCTTTTCATGTATATTTGAAAGTTTCAGACATAGCTGAGCACAAATGACCAGGAAAATGCAAAATCCTTATCACTACTGTAGATTTTCAAAATATTAAAGGTGCTCGGCCTGAATTTCGACCAATACCCTAGGTCACTAAAACTTGAATAATTTGAAAAGCAATAAACATGGAATCAAACTTTTAGCACTTTTCAGCGTGTAATTGATTTGTATACATGTTCAATTATTATTGAGGTGATCATTAGGAAAAAAAATGTCCTTAAGGACTCACACCACTATTATCTCCCTTGAATACTCCTGCCCTACAGATGAAGGAGGTAGATAAAAAAAAACAAGTTTGCTTTTCTACATTTTACAGGATACATTGATTTATCTTTACCAGGTTCTAAATCTACAGCATTTTAGGAAGAGATCCCAGTAAAATGCATGTTGATATAAGATTTCTAGCTAATTCTGCCTCATTTTACACATCATGGGTCTAATCTCCACGGGGTTGTATTTTTGTCTAAATTTTGATAGGTGTCACGCAAACATGAAATTAAAAAAAGTTCAATCTGATAAATATTCGTTAAAAGTTGATAGCATGCAGATATTGGATCAATGAAGAATTTAAGCATAAAAACATGTTGCAAAATCTTTTTTATCTCTATGCCACGAACAAAAACATTACAATGGGACCCTATGGAAAATTAATTGTGGTGTGAGACGTTAAGAAAGAGCTGCAGAATGGGTATCTTTATTCGTTATTCTTAAGGCATTGCGCTTTAGAGCTGCATAATGGCATTTTCATCCGTCATCTCTAAGGTATTGCGCTTTAGAGCTGCAGAACGAGTATCTTTCATCCTTTAATGCTAAGGCATTGCGCTTTAGAGCTGCAGAACAGGTATCTTTCATCATTCATCTCTAATGCCTTGCAATTTAGAGCTTCAGAATGGGAATTTCCATCATTCTTCTCTAAGCCCTTGCGCGTTAGAGCTGCAGAACGGGTACCTTACATCCTTCACCTCTAAGCATTGTTTGTGTATCTGTAAACGTTTCAGACATGTTAGGACACAGTTAACACGGTTATTCAGAAATCCCGTCTGTGTATGTACAGTTACTTCAAGTTATCTTCGTATTGCAGGAATTAGCAGAAATTTTACTTGATACCATGTTTAACTAAAAATTAACTATATTTTCAAAACCAATACAGGTATAAGCATACTTTTAGCTTTATTTTACAGCTATTGGCTTGTAAAACAAACACACATATCAATGAAGACAGATTACTTTGAAAAAATGTCAAAATTAAAGCGAGAGACTGTTACTTTTCCTGGAAAATCAAAATTTTGACGGGTAACCCTTAGTTTGAGTTTATTATTTTCGGCATTTTTCTCAATAATCATTTCTTAAAGATCAGTTTTATGCTATATTCAGATGTAGAGATGCCTTTTCATGTATATTTGAAAGTTTCAGACATAGCTGAGCACAAATGACCAGGAAAATGCAAAATCCTTATCACTACTGTAGATTTTCAAAATATTAAAGGTGCTCGGCCTGAATTTCGACCAATACCCTAGGTCACTAAAACTTGAATAATTTGAAAAGCAATAAACATGGAATCAAACTTTTAGCACTTTTCAGCGTGTAATTGATTTGTATACATGTTCAATTATTATTGAGGTGATCATTAGGAAAAAAAATGTCCTTAAGGACTCACACCACTATTATCTCCCTTGAATACTCCTGCCCTACAGATGAAGGAGGTAGATAAAAAAAAAACAAGTTTGCTTTTCTACATTTTACAGGATACATTGATTTATCTTTACCAGGTTCTAAATCTACAGCATTTTAGGAAGAGATCCCAGAAAAATGCATGTTGATATAAGATTTCTAGCTAATTCTGCCTCATTTTACACATCATGGGTCTAATCTCCACGGGGTTGTATTTTTGTCTAAATTTTGATAGGTGTCACGCAAACATGAAATTAAAAAAAGTTCAATCTGGTAAATATTCGTTAAAAGTTGATAGCATGCAGATATTGGATCAATGAAGAATTTAAGCATAAAAACATGTTGCAAAATCTTTTTTTATCTCTATGCCACGAACAAAAACATTACAATGGGACCCTATGGAAAATTAATTGTGGTGTGAGACGTTAAGAAAGAGCTGCAGAATGGGTATCTTTATTCGTTATTCTTAAGGCATTGCGCTTTAGAGCTGCATAATGGCATTTTCATCCGTCATCTCTAAGGTATTGCGCTTTAGAGCTGCAGAACGAGTATCTTTCATCCTTTAATGCTAAGGCATTGCGCTTTAGAGCTGCAGAACAGGTATCTTTCATCATTCATCTCTAATGCCTTGCAATTTAGAGCTTCAGAATGGGAATTTCCATCATTCTTCTCTAAGCCCTTGCGCGTTAGAGCTGCAGAACGGGTACCTTACATCCTTCACCTCTAAGCATTGTTTGTGTATCTGTAAACGTTTCAGACATGTTAGGACACAGTTAACACGGTTATTCAGAAATCCCGTCTGTGTATGTACAGTTACTTCAAGTTATCTTCGTATTGCAGGAATTAGCAGAAATTTTACTTGATACCATGTTTAACTAAAAATTAACTATATTTTCAAAACCAATACAGGTATAAGCATACTTTTAGCTTTATTTTACAGCTATTGGCTTGTAAAACAAACACACATATCAATGAAGACAGACTACTTTGAAAAAATGTCAAAATTAAAGCGAGAGACTGTTACTTTTCCTGGAAAATCAAAATTTTGACGGGTAACCCTTAGTTTGAGTTTATTATTTTCGGCATTTTTCTCAATAATCATTTCTTAAAGATCAGTTTTATGCTATATTCAGATGTAGAGATGCCTTTTCATGTATATTTGAAAGTTTCAGACATAGCTGAGCACAAATGACCAGGAAAATGCAAAATCCTTATCACTACTGTAGATTTTCAAAATATTAAAGGTGCTCGGCCTGAATTTCGACCAATACCCTAGGTCACTAAAACTTGAATAATTTGAAAAGCAATAAACATGGAATCAAACTTTTAGCACTTTTCAGCGTGTAATTGATTTGTATACATGTTCAATTATTATTGAGGTGATCATTAGAAAAAAAAAAGTCCTTAAGGACTCACACCACTATTATCTCCCTTGAATACTCCTGCCCTACAGATGAAGGAGGTAGATAAAAAAAACAAGTTTGCTTTTCTACATTTTACAGGATACATTGATTTATCTTTACCAGGTTCTAAATCTACAGCATTTTAGGAAGAGATCCCAGAAAAATGCATGTTGATATAAGATTTCTAGCTAATTCTGCCTCATTTTACACATCATGGGTCTAATCTCCACGGGGTTGTATTTTTGTCTAAATTTTGATAGGTGTCACGCAAACATGAAATTAAAAAAAGTTCAATCTGGTAAATATTCGTTAAAAGTTGATAGCATGCAGATATTGGATCAATGAAGAATTTAAGCATAAAAACATGTTGCAAAATCTTTTTTATCTCTATGCCACGAACAAAAACATTACAATGGGACCCTATGGAAAATTAATTGTGGTGTGAGACGTTAAGAAAGAGCTGCAGAATGGGTATCTGTATTCGTTATTCTTAAGGCATTGCGCTTTAGAGCTGCATAATGGCATTTTCATCCGTCATCTCTAAGGTATTGCGCTTTAGAGCTGCAGAACGAGTATCTTTCATCCTTTAATGCTAAGGCATTGCGCTTTAGAGCTGCAGAACAGGTATCTTTCATCATTCATCTCTAATGCCTTGCAATTTAGAGCTTCAGAATGGGAATTTCCATCATTCTTCTCTAAGCCCTTGCGCGTTAGAGCTGCAGAACGGGTACCTTACATCCTTCACCTCTAAGCATTGTTTGTGTATCTGTAAACGTTTCAGACATGTTAGGACACAGTTAACACGGTTATTCAGAAATCCCGTCTGTGTATGTACAGTTACTTCAAGTTATCTTCGTATTGCAGGAATTAGCAGAAATTTTACTTGATACCATGTTTAACTAAAAATTAACTATATTTTCAAAACCAATACAGGTATAAGCATACTTTTAGCTTTATTTTACAGCTATTGGCTTGTAAAACAAACACACATATCAATGAAGACAGACTACTTTGAAAAAATGTCAAAATTAAAGCGAGAGACTGTTACTTTTCCTGGAAAATCAAAAATTTTACGGGTAACCCTTAGTTTGAGTTTATTATTTTCGGCATTTTTCTCAATAATCATTTCTTAAAGATCAGTTTTATGCTATATTCAGATGTAGAGATGCCTTTTCATGTATATTTGAAAGTTTCAGACATAGCTGAGCACAAATGACCAGGAAAATGCAAAATCCTTATCACTACTGTAGATTTTCAAAATATTAAAGGTGCTCGGCCTGAATTTCGACCAATACCCTAGGTCACTAAAACTTGAATAATTTGAAAAGCAATAAACATGGAATCAAACTTTTAGCACTTTTCAGCGTGTAATTGATTTGTATACATGTTCAATTATTATTGAGGTGATCATTAGAAAAAAAAATGTCCTTAAGGACTCACACCACTATTATCTCCCTTGAATACTCCTGCCCTACAGATGAAGGAGGTAGATAAAAAAAACAAGTTTGCTTTTCTACATTTTACAGGATACATTGATTTATCTTTACCAGGTTCTAAATCTACAGCATTTTAGGAAGAGATCCCAGAAAAATGCATGTTGATATAAGATTTCTAGCTAATTCTGCCTCATTTTACACATCATGGGTCTAATCTCCACGGGGTTGTATTTTTGTCTAAATTTTGATAGGTGTCACGCAAACATGAAATTAAAAAAAGTTCAATCTGGTAAATATTCGTTAAAAGTTGATAGCATGCAGATATTGGATCAATGAAGAATTTAAGCATAAAAACATGTTGCAAAATCTTTTTTATCTCTATGCCACGAACAAAAACATTACAATGGGACCCTATGGAAAATTAATTGTGGTGTGAGACGTTAAGAAAGAGCTGCAGAATGGGTATCTTTATTCGTTATTCTTAAGGCATTGCGCTTTAGAGCTGCATAATGGCATTTTCATCCGTCATCTCTAAGGTATTGCGCTTTAGAGCTGCAGAACGAGTATCTTTCATCCTTTAATGCTAAGGCATTGCGCTTTAGAGCTGCAGAGCAGGTATCTTTCATCATTCATCTCTAATGCCTTGCAATTTAGAGCTTCAGAATGGGAATTTCCATCATTCTTCTCTAAGCCCTTGCGCGTTAGAGCTGCAGAACGGGTACCTTACATCCTTCACCTCTAAGCATTGTTTGTGTATCTGTAAACGTTTCAGACATGTTAGGACACAGTTAACACGGTTATTCAGAAATCCCGTCTGTGTATGTACAGTTACTTCAAGTTATCTTCGTATTGCAGGAATTAGCAGAAATTTTACTTGATACCATGTTTAACTAAAAATTAACTATATTTTCAAAACCAATACAGGTATAAGCATACTTTTAGCTTTATTTTACAGCTATTGGCTTGTAAAACAAACACACATATCAATGAAGACAGACTACTTTGAAAAAATGTCAAAATTAAAGCGAGAGACTGTTACTTTTCCTGGAAAATCAAAATTTTGACGGGTAACCCTTAGTTTGAGTTTATTATTTTCGGCATTTTTCTCAATAATCATTTCTTAAAGATCAGTTTTATGCTATATTCAGATGTAGAGATGCCTTTTCATGTATATTTGAAAGTTTCAGACATAGCTGAGCACAAATGACCAGGAAAATGCAAAATCCTTATCACTACTGTAGATTTTCAAAATATTAAAGGTGCTCGGCCTGAATTTCGACCAATACCCTAGGTCACTAAAACTTGAATAATTTGAAAAGCAATAAACATGGAATCAAACTTTTAGCACTTTTCAGCGTGTAATTGATTTGTATACATGTTCAATTATTATTGAGGTGATCATTAGAAAAAAAAAAGTCCTTAAGGACTCACACCACTATTATCTCCCTTGAATACTCCTGCCCTACAGATGAAGGAGGTAGATAAAAAAAACAAGTTTGCTTTTCTACATTTTACAGGATACATTGATTTATCTTTACCAGGTTCTAAATCTACAGCATTTTAGGAAGAGATCCCAGAAAAATGCATGTTGATATAAGATTTCTAGCTAATTCTGCCTCATTTTACACATCATGGGTCTAATCTCCACGGGGTTGTATTTTTGTCTAAATTTTGATAGGTGTCACGCAAACATGAAATTAAAAAAAGTTCAATCTGGTAAATATTCGTTAAAAGTTGATAGCATGCAGATATTGGATCAATGAAGAATTTAAGCATAAAAACATGTTGCAAAATCTTTTTTATCTCTATGCCACGAACAAAAACATTACAATGGGACCCTATGGAAAATTAATTGTGGTGTGAGACGTTAAGAAAGAGCTGCAGAATGGGTATCTGTATTCGTTATTCTTAAGGCATTGCGCTTTAGAGCTGCATAATGGCATTTTCATCCGTCATCTCTAAGGTATTGCGCTTTAGAGCTGCAGAACGAGTATCTTTCATCCTTTAATGCTAAGGCATTGCGCTTTAGAGCTGCAGAACAGGTATCTTTCATCATTCATCTCTAATGCCTTGCAATTTAGAGCTTCAGAATGGGAATTTCCATCATTCTTCTCTAAGCCCTTGCGCGTTAGAGCTGCAGAACGGGTACCTTACATCCTTCACCTCTAAGCATTGTTTGTGTATCTGTAAACGTTTCAGACATGTTAGGACACAGTTAACACGGTTATTCAGAAATCCCGTCTGTGTATGTACAGTTACTTCAAGTTATCTTCGTATTGCAGGAATTAGCAGAAATTTTACTTGATACCATGTTTAACTAAAAATTAACTATATTTTCAAAACCAATACAGGTATAAGCATACTTTTAGCTTTATTTTACAGCTATTGGCTTGTAAAACAAACACACATATCAATGAAGACAGACTACTTTGAAAAAATGTCAAAATTAAAGCGAGAGACTGTTACTTTTCCTGGAAAATCAAAAATTTTACGGGTAACCCTTAGTTTGAGTTTATTATTTTCGGCATTTTTCTCAATAATCATTTCTTAAAGATCAGTTTTATGCTATATTCAGATGTAGAGATGCCTTTTCATGTATATTTGAAAGTTTCAGACATAGCTGAGCACAAATGACCAGGAAAATGCAAAATCCTTATCACTACTGTAGATTTTCAAAATATTAAAGGTGCTCGGCCTGAATTTCGACCAATACCCTAGGTCACTAAAACTTGAATAATTTGAAAAGCAATAAACATGGAATCAAACTTTTAGCACTTTTCAGCGTGTAATTGATTTGTATACATGTTCAATTATTATTGAGGTGATCATTAGAAAAAAAAATGTCCTTAAGGACTCACACCACTATTATCTCCCTTGAATACTCCTGCCCTACAGATGAAGGAGGTAGATAAAAAAAACAAGTTTGCTTTTCTACATTTTACAGGATACATTGATTTATCTTTACCAGGTTCTAAATCTACAGCATTTTAGGAAGAGATCCCAGAAAAATGCATGTTGATATAAGATTTCTAGCTAATTCTGCCTCATTTTACACATCATGGGTCTAATCTCCACGGGGTTGTATTTTTGTCTAAATTTTGATAGGTGTCACGCAAACATGAAATTAAAAAAAGTTCAATCTGGTAAATATTCGTTAAAAGTTGATAGCATGCAGATATTGGATCAATGAAGAATTTAAGCATAAAAACATGTTGCAAAATCTTTTTTATCTCTATGCCACGAACAAAAACATTACAATGGGACCCTATGGAAAATTAATTGTGGTGTGAGACGTTAAGAAAGAGCTGCAGAATGGGTATCTTTATTCGTTATTCTTAAGGCATTGCGCTTTAGAGCTGCATAATGGCATTTTCATCCGTCATCTCTAAGGTATTGCGCTTTAGAGCTGCAGAACGAGTATCTTTCATCCTTTAATGCTAAGGCATTGCGCTTTAGAGCTGCAGAGCAGGTATCTTTCATCATTCATCTCTAATGCCTTGCAATTTAGAGCTTCAGAATGGGAATTTCCATCATTCTTCTCTAAGCCCTTGCGCGTTAGAGCTGCAGAACGGGTACCTTACATCCTTCACCTCTAAGCATTGTTTGTGTATCTGTAAACGTTTCAGACATGTTAGGACACAGTTAACACGGTTATTCAGAAATCCCGTCTGTGTATGTACAGTTACTTCAAGTTATCTTCGTATTGCAGGAATTAGCAGAAATTTTACTTGATACCATGTTTAACTAAAAATTAACTATATTTTCAAAACCAATACAGGTATAAGCATACTTTTAGCTTTATTTTACAGCTATTGGCTTGTAAAACAAACACACATATCAATGAAGACAGACTACTTTGAAAAAATGTCAAAATTAAAGCGAGAGACTGTTACTTTTCCTGGAAAATCAAAATTTTGACGGGTAACCCTTAGTTTGAGTTTATTATTTTCGGCATTTTTCTCAATAATCATTTCTTAAAGATCAGTTTTATGCTATATTCAGATGTAGAGATGCCTTTTCATGTATATTTGAAAGTTTCAGACATAGCTGAGCACAAATGACCAGGAAAATGCAAAATCCTTATCACTACTGTAGATTTTCAAAATATTAAAGGTGCTCGGCCTGAATTTCGACCAATACCCTAGGTCACTAAAACTTGAATAATTTGAAAAGCAATAAACATGGAATCAAACTTTTAGCACTTTTCAGCGTGTAATTGATTTGTATACATGTTCAATTATTATTGAGGTGATCATTAGGAAAAAAAATGTCCTTAAGGACTCACACCACTATTATCTCCCTTGAATACTCCTGCCCTACAGATGAAGGAGGTAGATAAAAAAAAACAAGTTTGCTTTTCTACATTTTACAGGATACATTGATTTATCTTTACCAGGTTCTAAATCTACAGCATTTTAGGAAGAGATCCCAGAAAAATGCATGTTGATATAAGATTTCTAGCTAATTCTGCCTCATTTTACACATCATGGGTCTAATCTCCACGGGGTTGTATTTTTGTCTAAATTTTGATAGGTGTCACGCAAACATGAAATTAAAAAAAGTTCAATCTGGTAAATATTCGTTAAAAGTTGATAGCATGCAGATATTGGATCAATGAAGAATTTAAGCATAAAAACATGTTGCAAAATCTTTTTTATCTCTATGCCACGAACAAAAACATTACAATGGGACCCTATGGAAAATTAATTGTGGTGTGAGACGTTAAGAAAGAGCTGCAGAATGGGTATCTTTATTCGTTATTCTTAAGGCATTGCGCTTTAGAGCTGCATAATGGCATTTTCATCCGTCATCTCTAAGGTATTGCGCTTTAGAGCTGCAGAACGAGTATCTTTCATCCTTTAATGCTAAGGCATTGCGCTTTAGAGCTGCAGAACAGGTATCTTTCATCATTCATCTCTAATGCCTTGCAATTTAGAGCTTCAGAATGGGAATTTCCATCATTCTTCTCTAAGCCCTTGCGCGTTAGAGCTGCAGAACGGGTACCTTACATCCTTCACCTCTAAGCATTGTTTGTGTATCTGTAAACGTTTCAGACATGTTAGGACACAGTTAACACGGTTATTCAGAAATCCCGTCTGTGTATGTACAGTTACTTCAAGTTATCTTCGTATTGCAGGAATTAGCAGAAATTTTACTTGATACCATGTTTAACTAAAAATTAACTATATTTTCAAAACCAATACAGGTATAAGCATACTTTTAGCTTTATTTTACAGCTATTGGCTTGTAAAACAAACACACATATCAATGAAGACAGACTACTTTGAAAAAATGTCAAAATTAAAGCGAGAGACTGTTACTTTTCCTGGAAAATCAAAATTTTGACGGGTAACCCTTAGTTTGAGTTTATTATTTTCGGCATTTTTCTCAATAATCATTTCTTAAAGATCAGTTTTATGCTATATTCAGATGTAGAGATGCCTTTTCATGTATATTTGAAAGTTTCAGACATAGCTGAGCACAAATGACCAGGAAAATGCAAAATCCTTATCACTACTGTAGATTTTCAAAATATTAAAGGTGCTCGGCCTGAATTTCGACCAATACCCTAGGTCACTAAAACTTGAATAATTTGAAAAGCAATAAACATGGAATCAAACTTTTAGCACTTTTCAGCGTGTAATTGATTTGTATACATGTTCAATTATTATTGAGGTGATCATTAGGAAAAAAAATGTCCTTAAGGACTCACACCACTATTATCTCCCTTGAATACTCCTGCCCTACAGATGAAGGAGGTAGATAAAAAAAAAAAAGTTTGCTTTTCTACATTTTACAGGATACATTGATTTATCTTTACCAGGTTCTAAATCTACAGCATTTTAGGAAGAGATCCCAGAAAAATGCATGTTGATATAAGATTTCTAGCTAATTCTGCCTCATTTTACACATCATGGGTCTAATCTCCACGGGGTTGTATTTTTGTCTAAATTTTGATAGGTGTCACGCAAACATGAAATTAAAAAAAGTTCAATCTGGTAAATATTCGTTAAAAGTTGATAGCATGCAGATATTGGATCAATGAAGAATTTAAGCATAAAAACATGTTGCAAAATCTTTTTTTATCTCTATGCCACGAACAAAAACATTACAATGGGACCCTATGGAAAATTAATTGTGGTGTGAGACGTTAAGAAAGAGCTGCAGAATGGGTATCTTTATTCGTTATTCTTAAGGCATTGCGCTTTAGAGCTGCATAATGGCATTTTCATCCGTCATCTCTAAGGTATTGCGCTTTAGAGCTGCAGAACGAGTATCTTTCATCCTTTAATGCTAAGGCATTGCGCTTTAGAGCTGCAGAACAGGTATCTTTCATCATTCATCTCTAATGCCTTGCAATTTAGAGCTTCAGAATGGGAATTTCCATCATTCTTCTCTAAGCCCTTGCGCGTTAGAGCTGCAGAACGGGTACCTTACATCCTTCACCTCTAAGCATTGTTTGTGTATCTGTAAACGTTTCAGACATGTTAGGACACAGTTAACACGGTTATTCAGAAATCCCGTCTGTGTATGTACAGTTACTTCAAGTTATCTTCGTATTGCAGGAATTAGCAGAAATTTTACTTGATACCATGTTTAACTAAAAATTAACTATATTTTCAAAACCAATACAGGTATAAGCATACTTTTAGCTTTATTTTACAGCTATTGGCTTGTAAAACAAACACACATATCAATGAAGACAGACTACTTTGAAAAAATGTCAAAATTAAAGCGAGAGACTGTTACTTTTCCTGGAAAATCAAAATTTTGACGGGTAACCCTTAGTTTGAGTTTATTATTTTCGGCATTTTTCTCAATAATCATTTCTTAAAGATCAGTTTTATGCTATATTCAGATGTAGAGATGCCTTTTCATGTATATTTGAAAGTTTCAGACATAGCTGAGCACAAATGACCAGGAAAATGCAAAATCCTTATCACTACTGTAGATTTTCAAAATATTAAAGGTGCTCGGCCTGAATTTCGACCAATACCCTAGGTCACTAAAACTTGAATAATTTGAAAAGCAATAAACATGGAATCAAACTTTTAGCACTTTTCAGCGTGTAATTGATTTGTATACATGTTCAATTATTATTGAGGTGATCATTAGAAAAAAAAAAGTCCTTAAGGACTCACACCACTATTATCTCCCTTGAATACTCCTGCCCTACAGATGAAGGAGGTAGATAAAAAAAAACAAGTTTGCTTTTCTACATTTTACAGGATACATTGATTTATCTTTACCAGGTTCTAAATCTACAGCATTTTAGGAAGAGATCCCAGAAAAATGCATGTTGATATAAGATTTCTAGCTAATTCTGCCTCATTTTACACATCATGGGTCTAATCTCCACGGGGTTGTATTTTTGTCTAAATTTTGATAGGTGTCACGCAAACATGAAATTAAAAAAAGTTCAATCTGGTAAATATTCGTTAAAAGTTGATAGCATGCAGATATTGGATCAATGAAGAATTTAAGCATAAAAACATGTTGCAAAATCTTTTTTATCTCTATGCCACGAACAAAAACATTACAATGGGACCCTATGGAAAATTAATTGTGGTGTGAGACGTTAAGAAAGAGCTGCAGAATGGGTATCTTTATTCGTTATTCTTAAGGCATTGCGCTTTAGAGCTGCATAATGGCATTTTCATCCGTCATCTCTAAGGTATTGCGCTTTAGAGCTGCAGAACGAGTATCTTTCATCCTTTAATGCTAAGGCATTGCGCTTTAGAGCTGCAGAACAGGTATCTTTCATCATTCATCTCTAATGCCTTGCAATTTAGAGCTTCAGAATGGGAATTTCCATCATTCTTCTCTAAGCCCTTGCGCGTTAGAGCTGCAGAACGGGTACCTTACATCCTTCACCTCTAAGCATTGTTTGTGTATCTGTAAACGTTTCAGACATGTTAGGACACAGTTAACACGGTTATTCAGAAATCCCGTCTGTGTATGTACAGTTACTTCAAGTTATCTTCGTATTGCAGGAATTAGCAGAAATTTTACTTGATACCATGTTTAACTAAAAATTAACTATATTTTCAAAACCAATACAGGTATAAGCATACTTTTAGCTTTATTTTACAGCTATTGGCTTGTAAAACAAACACACATATCAATGAAGACAGACTACTTTGAAAAAATGTCAAAATTAAAGCGAGAGACTGTTACTTTTCCTGGAAAATCAAAATTTTGACGGGTAACCCTTAGTTTGAGTTTATTATTTTCGGCATTTTTCTCAATAATCATTTCTTAAAGATCAGTTTTATGCTATATTCAGATGTAGAGATGCCTTTTCATGTATATTTGAAAGTTTCAGACATAGCTGAGCACAAATGACCAGGAAAATGCAAAATCCTTATCACTACTGTAGATTTTCAAAATATTAAAGGTGCTCGGCCTGAATTTCGACCAATACCCTAGGTCACTAAAACTTGAATAATTTGAAAAGCAATAAACATGGAATCAAACTTTTAGCACTTTTCAGCGTGTAATTGATTTGTATACATGTTCAATTATTATTGAGGTGATCATTAGGAAAAAAAATGTCCTTAAGGACTCACACCACTATTATCTCCCTTGAATACTCCTGCCCTACAGATGAAGGAGGTAGATAAAAAAAAACAAGTTTGCTTTTCTACATTTTACAGGATACATTGATTTATCTTTACCAGGTTCTAAATCTACAGCATTTTAGGAAGAGATCCCAGAAAAATGCATGTTGATATAAGATTTCTAGCTAATTCTGCCTCATTTTACACATCATGGGTCTAATCTCCACGGGGTTGTATTTTTGTCTAAATTTTGATAGGTGTCACGCAAACATGAAATTAAAAAAAGTTCAATCTGGTAAATATTCGTTAAAAGTTGATAGCATGCAGATATTGGATCAATGAAGAATTTAAGCATAAAAACATGTTGCAAAATCTTTTTTATCTCTATGCCACGAACAAAAACATTACAATGGGACCCTATGGAAAATTAATTGTGGTGTGAGACGTTAAGAAAGAGCTGCAGAATGGGTATCTTTATTCGTTATTCTTAAGGCATTGCGCTTTAGAGCTGCATAATGGCATTTTCATCCGTCATCTCTTAGGTATTGCGCTTTAGAGCTGCAGAACGAGTATCTTTCATCCTTTAATGCTAAGGCATTGCGCTTTAGAGCTGCAGAACAGGTATCTTTCATCATTCATCTCTAATGCCTTGCAATTTAGAGCTTCAGAATGGGAATTTCCATCATTCTTCTCTAAGCCCTTGCGCGTTAGAGCTGCAGAACGGGTACCTTACATCCTTCACCTCTAAGCATTGTTTGTGTATCTGTAAACGTTTCAGACATGTTAGGACACAGTTAACACGGTTATTCAGAAATCCCGTCTGTGTATGTACAGTTACTTCAAGTTATCTTCGTATTGCAGGAATTAGCAGAAATTTTACTTGATACCATGTTTAACTAAAAATTAACTATATTTTCAAAACCAATACAGGTATAAGCATACTTTTAGCTTTATTTTACAGCTATTGGCTTGTAAAACAAACACACATATCAATGAAGACAGACTACTTTGAAAAAATGTCAAAATTAAAGCGAGAGACTGTTACTTTTCCTGGAAAATCAAAATTTTGACGGGTAACCCTTAGTTTGAGTTTATTATTTTCGGCATTTTTCTCAATAATCATTTCTTAAAGATCAGTTTTATGCTATATTCAGATGTAGAGATGCCTTTTCATGTATATTTGAAAGTTTCAGACATAGCTGAGCACAAATGACCAGGAAAATGCAAAATCCTTATCACTACTGTAGATTTTCAAAATATTAAAGGTGCTCGGCCTGAATTTCGACCAATACCCTAGGTCACTAAAACTTGAATAATTTGAAAAGCAATAAACATGGAATCAAACTTTTAGCACTTTTCAGCGTGTAATTGATTTGTATACATGTTCAATTATTATTGAGGTGATCATTAGGAAAAAAAAATGTCCTTAAGGACTCACACCACTATTATCTCCCTTGAATACTCCTGCCCTACAGATGAAGGAGGTAGATAAAAAAAAAACAAGTTTGCTTTTCTACATTTTACAGGATACATTGATTTATCTTTACCAGGTTCTAAATCTACAGCATTTTAGGAAGAGATCCCAGAAAAATGCATGTTGATATAAGATGTCTAGCTAATTCTGCCTCATTTTACACATCATGGGTCTAATCTCCACGGGGTTGTATTTTTGTCTAAATTTTGATAGGTGTCACGCAAACATGAAATTAAAAAAAGTTCAATCTGGTAAATATTCGTTAAAAGTTGATAGCATGCAGATATTGGATCAATGAAGAATTTAAGCATAAAAACATGTTGCAAAATCTTTTTTATCTCTATGCCACGAACAAAAACATTACAATGGGACCCTATGGAAAATTAATTGTGGTGTGAGACGTTAAGAAAGAGCTGCAGAATGGGTATCTGTATTCGTTATTCTTAAGGCATTGCGCTTTAGAGCTGCATAATGGCATTTTCATCCGTCATCTCTAAGGTATTGCGCTTTAGAGCTGCAGAACGAGTATCTTTCATCCTTTAATGCTAAGGCATTGCGCTTTAGAGCTGCAGAACAGGTATCTTTCATCATTCATCTCTAATGCCTTGCAATTTAGAGCTTCAGAATGGAATTTCCATCATTCTTCTCTAAGCCCTTGCGCGTTAGAGCTGCAGAACGGGTACCTTACATCCTTCACCTCTAAGCATTGTTTGTGTATCTGTAAACGTTTCAGACATGTTAGGACACAGTTAACACGGTTATTCAGAAATCCCGTCTGTGTATGTACAGTTA
This sequence comes from Cyrtodaria siliqua, assembly GCA_037043455.1. NCBI lineage: Eukaryota > Metazoa > Mollusca > Bivalvia > Adapedonta > Hiatellidae > Cyrtodaria > Cyrtodaria siliqua. Next base: position 2,224 of record JAWPHD010024289.1, on the reverse strand, counting down.
CTTCAAGTTATCTTCGTATTGCAGGAATTAGCAGAAATTTTACTTGATACCATGTTTAACTAAAAATTAACTATATTTTCAAAACCAATACAGGTATAAGCATACTTTTAGCTTTATTTTACAGCTATTGGCTTGTAAAACAAACACACATATCAATGAAGACAGACTACTTTGAAAAAATGTCAAAATTAAAGCGAGAGACTGTTACTTTTCCTGGAAAATCAAAATTTTTACGGGTAACCCTTAGTTTGAGTTTATTATTTTCGGCATTTTTCTCAATAATCATTTCTTAAAGATCAGTTTTATGCTATATTCAGATGTAGAGATGCCTTTTCATGTATATTTGAAAGTTTCAGACATAGCTGAGCACAAATGACCAGGAAAATGCAAAATCCTTATCACTACTGTAGATTTTCAAAATATTAAAGGTGCTCGGCCTGAATTTCGACCAATACCCTAGGTCACTAAAACTTGAATAATTTGAAAAGCAATAAACATGGAATCAAACTTTTAGCACTTTTCAGCGTGTAATTGATTTGTATACATGTTCAATTATTATTGAGGTGATCATTAGAAAAAAAAATGTCCTTAAGGACTCACACCACTATTATCTCCCTTGAATACTCCTGCCCTACAGATGAAGGAGGTAGATAAAAAAAACAAGTTTGCTTTTCTACATTTTACAGGATACATTGATTTATCTTTACCAGGTTCTAAATCTACAGCATTTTAGGAAGAGATCCCAGAAAAATGCATGTTGATATAAGATTTCTAGCTAATTCTGCCTCATTTTACACATCATGGGTCTAATCTCCACGGGGTTGTATTTTTGTCTAAATTTTGATAGGTGTCACGCAAACATGAAATTAAAAAAAGTTCAATCTGGTAAATATTCGTTAAAAGTTGATAGCATGCAGATATTGGATCAATGAAGAATTTAAGCATAAAAACATGTTGCAAAATCTTTTTTATCTCTATGCCACGAACAAAAACATTACAATGGGACCCTATGGAAAATTAATTGTGGTGTGAGACGTTAAGAAAGAGCTGCAGAATGGGTATCTGTATTCGTTATTCTTAAGGCATTGCGCTTTAGAGCTGCATAATGGCATTTTCATCCGTCATCTCTAAGGTATTGCGCTTTAGAGCTGCAGAACGAGTATCTTTCATCCTTTAATGCTAAGGCATTGCGCTTTAGAGCTGCAGAACAGGTATCTTTCATCATTCATCTCTAATGCCTTGCAATTTAGAGCTTCAGAATGGGAATTTCCATCATTCTTCTCTAAGCCCTTGCGCGTTAGAGCTGCAGAACGGGTACCTTACATCCTTCACCTCTAAGCATTGTTTGTGTATCTGTAAACGTTTCAGACATGTTAGGACACAGTTAACACGGTTATTCAGAAATCCCGTCTGTGTATGTACAGTTACTTCAAGTTATCTTCGTATTGCAGGAATTAGCAGAAATTTTACTTGATACCATGTTTAACTAAAAATTAACTATATTTTCAAAACCAATACAGGTATAAGCATACTTTTAGCTTTATTTTACAGCTATTGGCTTGTAAAACAAACACACATATCAATGAAGACAGACTACTTTGAAAAAATGTCAAAATTAAAGCGAGAGACTGTTACTTTTCCTGGAAAATCAAATTTTTACGGGTAACCCTTAGTTTGAGTTTATTATTTTCGGCATTTTTCTCAATAATCATTTCTTAAAGATCAGTTTTATGCTATATTCAGATGTAGAGATGCCTTTTCATGTATATTTGAAAGTTTCAGACATAGCTGAGCACAAATGACCAGGAAAATGCAAAATCCTTATCACTACTGTAGATTTTCAAAATATTAAAGGTGCTCGGCCTGAATTTCGACCAATACCCTAGGTCACTAAAACTTGAATAATTTGAAAAGCAATAAACATGGAATCAAACTTTTAGCACTTTTCAGCGTGTAATTGATTTGTATACATGTTCAATTATTATTGAGGTGATCATTAGAAAAAAAAATGTCCTTAAGGACTCACACCACTATATATCTCCCTTGAATACTCCTGCCCTACAGATGAAGGAGGTAGATAAAAAAAAACAAGTTTGCTTTTCTACATTTTACAGGATACATTGATTTATCTTTACCAGGTTCTAAATCTACAGCATTTTAGGAAGAGATCCCAGAAAAATGCATGTTGATATAAGATTTCTAGCTAATTCTGCCTCATTTTACA
>JAWPHD010024288.1:0-19638 GCA_037043455.1 Cyrtodaria siliqua | reverse complement strand
AAACAACGTCGCTTCAAGTCATTTATTGTGCGTCTGAAAATGAAACGAACCATCAAAAATTAAAAAAATCTAACATTTTTCACCTTTTTTTTTTAATTTATGTCATTTATGCTGTTTTTGCAGTTGTTACGTTTATTGGCCTACTTATAAACCAATTATGGCTGAATTAGAATGCATTCTGCACATAAGAGAAAGGGGAGTGGTGACGGCACCACCATTCAAAATTTGAAAATAAGGGCAATTTTATTTTTAGTGATTTTGTAAAAAGTGACAATGCTTATTGTATATAGTGGATGAAAACATCATACCCATGAGTACCAATCGTGTGTCTGGCTGTAGTCAGAAGCTGGCAGGAATCTGTTTCTGAGATGTAATTCCCTCAGTCTGATGTCCTGTCTGGGGTGGTTACTAGCTGCTTGCCTGGTCTAGAACGGTCCTGACAGTGCCTGTCTGTTGGTAGCATGTCTGTAGCCTAGATATAGTTGAGACATGGCAACGAAGTCGTCTCGCTACTCTCTTGGAGTGGCACCAACAGCCGTCATCCCAATAGCCTGATTTCGTACATGTTCAGCTAAACGTAGCATAATGATTTTGTGAATAAAATCAAATCATGTTGTGTTTTTATACCATACCGATGTTAGCCCTTTTAAGATAAATAAAAATAAACTTTGCTTATGTCGTGATTATTCCAAATCTCGTGCAAAATGTGTTTTTCAGTGTTTCAGGTAGTGTTACTCCTTGTGTAATTATAAATTGTTAAATTTTAACAATAGGCACAAGAGAAATATGTATACTTTCCTAAAATACAATGTTTGTTTGAACGAAAGCCGCGTAGATAAAACATTTATGAAAGTCAAAAATGTTGCGTTTTCAAATGTACTAAGTGTATATTCAGATCTATACGCATTTATATTAAGGACTTACGGATTATATTCAGTTCTTACGCATATATATTCAGTTCTTACGCATATATATTCCATTTCTTACGCATATAAATTCAGTTCTTACGCATATATATTCAGTTCTTACACATATATATTCAATTCTTATACATATATATTCACTTTTTACGCATATTTATTTCAGTTCTTCCGCATATATATTCAGTTCTTACCATATATGATCAGTTCTTACGGATATATGTTCAGTTTTTACGCATATATATTCAGTTCTTTACGCTATATATTCAGTACTTACGCATATATAGTCAGTTCTTACACATATATATTCACTTCTTACGCATATATAGTTCAGTTTCTTACGCATATATCTAACATATATATTCGTTCTTACGCATATATAATTCAGTTCTTACGCATTATATATTCAGTTCTAACACAGTATATATTCAGTTCTTACACATATATATTCAGTTCTTACACATATATATTCCGTTCTTACTCATATATATTCAGTTCTTACACATATATATTCAGTTCTTAAACATATATATTCAGTTCTTACGCATATATTCCGTTCTTATGCATATATTCAGTTCTTACACATATATATTCAGTTCTTACACATATATATTCAGTTCTTACACATATATATTCAGGTTCTTACGCATATATTCAGTTCTCACAGCATATATTTCAGTTCTAACGCATATATTATCAATTCTTACGCATATATGTTCAGTTCTTACACTATATATCGATCTTACGCATATATATTCAGTTCTTACGCATATATATTCAATATTTACACATATATATTCAGCTCTTACACATATATATTCAGTTCTTACAGATATATATCAATCCTTACACATATATATTCAGTTCTACACATATATATTCAGTCCTTACACATATATATTCAGTTCTTACACATATATATTCCGTTCTTACACATATATATATTCAGTTCTTACACATATATTATTCCGTTCTAACACATATATATTCAGTTCTTACACATAGTATATTCAGTTCTTACAAATATATATTCCTTTCTTACGCATATATATTCAGTTCTTACACATTTATATTCAGTTCTTACGCATATATTCAGTTTCTTACGCATATATTTCAGTCTTACACATAAGTATATTCAGTTCTTACACAAATTATATTCAGTTCTTAATACATATATATTCAGTTCTTACACATATATAGTTCCTTCTATACGCATTATATATTCCGTTCTTAAGCATATAAATTCAGTTTCTTACGCATATATATTCAGTTTTTTACGCATTATATATTCAGTTCTTATGCATATATATTCCGTTCTTAGATCATATATATTCAGTTCTTACACATATAAGATTCCGTTCTTACGCATATATTATTCAATTCTTACTACGTATATATCAGTTCTTACACAATATAATTCAGTTCTTACACATATATATTGAGTTTTTAAGCATATATTCAGTTCTTACACATATATTCATTCTTACGCATATATATTCAATTCTTACGCATAATATGTCCAGTTTTTTAAACATATATTCCGATCTTACACATATATATTCAGTTCTTACGCATATATATTCAGTTCTTACACATATATATTCAAGCTCTTACACATATATATTCAGTTCTCACACATATATATTCAGTTCTTACACATATATATTGAGTTTTTAAGCATATATTCAGTTCTTACACATATATTCAGTTTCTTACGCATATATATTCAATTTTTACGCATATATGTCCAGTTTTTACACATATATTCCGTCTTACGCATATAATTCAATTCTTACACGTATATATGCATTCTTACACAAATATATTCAGTTCTTACACATATATATTATTTTAACATATATTCAATCTTACACATATATTCAATTCTTACGCATATATATTCAATTCTTACGCATATATGTCCAGTTTTTACACATATATTCCGATCTTACCATATATATCATTTCTTACGCATATATATTCAGTTCTTACACATATATATTCAGCTCTTACACATATATATTCAGTTCTTACACAGTATATATTCAGGTACTGAAGACATATATAATTCATTTCTAACAAATATATATTCAGTTCTTACACAATATATTCATCTTACACATATATATTCCGTTCTAACACATTAATATATTCAGTTCTGACACATAATATATTCAATTCTTACACATAAATATATCCGTCTTAAGACGCATATATATTCAGTTCTTACGCATAAAATTCAATTCTTACGCATATATATTCAATTCTTACACATATATTCCTATCTTACGCATATATATTCAGTTCTTACACAAATATATTCAGTTCTTACACATATAAATTCTAGTTCTTACATATATTAATTATTCAATTCTTACATCATATATTATCAGTTCTTACACATATATATTCGTTTCTTACGCATATATATTCAGTTCTTACGCATATATGTTCAGTTCTTATGCATATATATTCAGTTCTTACACTATATATTCAGTTCTTACACATATATAACCAGTTCTTACGCATATAAATTCAGTTCATTTCTCAATATAATAATTCAGTTGTAACGCATATATATTCCGTTCTATACACATATATATTCATTCTTACACATATATATTCAGTTCTTACACATATATATTCCGTTCTTACGCTTATATATTCAGTTCTTAACACATATAATATGCAGTTCTTACACAAATATATCAGTTTCTTACACATATATATTCAGTTCTTACGCATATATTCAGTTTTTATGCATATGTTCAGTTCTTACGCATATATATTCAATTCTTACGCATAATATATTCAGTTCTTATACATATAGTAATTCACTTTTTACGCATATTTTATTCAGTTCTTCTTGCATATATATTCACTTTCTTACACATATATATCATTTCTTACGCATATATGTTCAGTTTTTACGCATATATATTCAGTTCTTACGCATATATATTCAGGTACTTACGCATATATATTCAGTTCTTACTACATATATATTCACTTACTTACGCATATATATTCAGTTCTTACGCATATATCTTACACATATATAAATTCGTTCTTACGCATATATATTCAGTTCTTACGCATATATATTCAGTTCTAACACATAATATATATTCAGTTCTTACACTTATTATATTCAGTTCTTACACATATATATTCTCGTCTTACTCATATATAATTCAGTTCTTACACATATATATTCAGTTCTTAAACATATATATAATTCAGTCTTACGCATATATTCCGTTCTTATTGCATATATTCAGTTTCTTACAATATATATTCAGTTCTTACACATATATATTCAGTTCTTACACATATATATTCAGTTCTTACGCATATATTCAGTTCTCACGCATATATTCAGTTCTAACGCATATATATTCAATTCTTACGCATATATGTTCAGTTCTTACACATATATATCGATCTTACGCATATATATTCAGTTCTTACGCATATATATTCAATATTTACACATATATATTCAGCTCTTACACATATATATTCAGTTCTTACAGATATATATTCAGTCCTTACACATATATATTCAGTTCTAACACATATATATTCAGTCCTTACACATATATATTCAGTTCTTACACATATATATTCCGTTCTTACACATATATATATTCAGTTCTTACACATATATATTCCGTTCTAACACATATATATTCAGTTCTTACACATATATATTCAGTTCTTACAAATATATATTCCTTTCTTACGCATATATATTCAGTTCTTACACATTTATATTCAGTTCTTACGCATATATTCAGTTCTTACGCATATATTCAGTTCTTACACATATATATTCAGTTCTTACACATATATATTCAGTTCTTATACATATATATTCAGTTCTTACACATATATATTCCGTTCTAACGCATATATATTCCGTTCTTAAGCATATAAATTCAGTTCTTACGCATATATATTCAGTTTTTACGCATATATATTCAGTTCTTATGCATATATATTCCGTTCTTAGACATATATATTCAGTTCTTACACATATATATTCCGTTCTTACGCATATATATTCAATTCTTACACGTATATATGCAGTTCTTACACAAATATATTCAGTTCTTACACATATATATTGAGTTTTTAAGCATATATTCAGTTCTTACACATATATTCAGTTCTTACGCATATATATTCAATTCTTACGCATATATGTCCAGTTTTTACACATATATTCCGATCTTACACATATATATTCAGTTCTTACGCATATATATTCAGTTCTTACACATATATATTCAGCTCTTACACATATATATTCAGTTCTCACACATATATATTCAGTTCTTACACATATATATTGAGTTTTTAAGCATATATTCAGTTCTTACACATATATTCAGTTCTTACGCATATATATTCAATTTTTACGCATATATGTCCAGTTTTTACACATATATTCCGTTCTTACGCATATATATTCAATTCTTACACGTATATATGCAGTTCTTACACAAATATATTCAGTTCTTACACATATATATTGAGTTTTTAAGCATGTATTCAGTTCTTACACATATATTCAGTTCTTACGCATATATATTCAATTCTTACGCATATATGTCCAGTTTTTACACATATATTCCGATCTTACGCATATATATTCAGTTCTTACGCATATATATTCAGTTCTTACACATATATATTCAGCTCTTACACATATATATTCAGTTCTTACACATATATATTCAGTTCTTAGACATATATATTCAGTTCTAACACATATATATTCAGTTCTTACACATATATATTCAGTTCTTACACATATATATTCCGTTCTAACACATATATATTCAGTTCTGACACATATATATTCAGTTCTTACACATATATATTCCGTTCTTACGCATATATATTCATTTCTTACGCATATATATTCAATTCTTACGCATATATATTCAATTCTTACACATATATTCCTATCTTACGCATATATATTCAGTTCTTACACAAATATATTCAGTTCTTACACATATATATTCAGTTCTTACATATATTTATTCAATTCTTACACATATATATTCAGTTCTTACACATATATATTCGTTTCTTACGCATATATATTCAGTTCTTACGCATATATGTTCAGTTCTTATGCATATATATTCAGTTCTTACACACATATATTCAGTTCTTACACATATATATCCAGTTCTTACGCATATATATTCAGTTCTTTCGCATATATATTCAGTTCTAACGCATATATATTCCGTTCTAACACATATATATTCAGTTCTTACACATATATATTCAGTTCTTACACATATATATTCCGTTCTTACGCTTATATATTCAGTTCTTACACATATATATGCAGTTCTTACACAAATATATTCAGTTCTTACACATATATATTCAGTTCTTACGCATATATTCAGTTTTTATGCATATATTCAGTTCTTACGCATATATATTCAATTCTTACGCATATATGTTCAGTTCTTACACATATATTCCGATCTTACGCATATATATTCAGTTCTTACGCATATATATTCAGTACTTACACATATATATTCAGCTCTTACACATATATATTCAGTTCTTACACATATATATTCATTTCTTACAAATATATATTCAGTTCTTACACATATATATTCCGTTCTTAAACATATATATTCAGTTCTTACAGATATATATTCCGTTCTTACGCATATATATTCAATTCTTACACGTATATATGCAGTTCTTACACACATATATTCAGTTCTTACACATATATATTGAGTTTTTAAGCATATATTCAGTTCTTACACATATATTCAATTCTTACGCATATATATTCAATTCTTACGCATATATGTCCAGTTTTTACACATATATTCCGATCTTACGCATATATATTCAGTTCTTACGCATATATGTTCAGTTCTTACACATATATATTCAGCTCTTACACATATATATTCAGTTCTTACACATATATATTCAGTTCTTACACATATATATTCAGTTCTAACACATATATATTCAGTTCTTACACAAATATATATTCCGTTCTAACACATATATATTCAGTTCTTACACATATATATTCAGTTCTTACACATATATATTCAGTTCTTACGCATATATATTCAGTTCTTACGCATATATATTCAATTCTTACGCATATATGTTCAGTTCTTACACATATATTTCGATCTTACGCATATATATTCAGTTCTTACACAAATATGTTCAGTTCTTACACATATATATTCAGTTCTTACACATATTTATTCAATTCTAACACATATATATTCAGTTCTTACACATATATATTCGTTTCTTATGCATATATATTCAGTTCTTACACACATATATTCAGTTCTTACACATATATATCCAGTTCTTACGCATATATATTCAGTTCTTTCGCATATATATTCAGTTCTAACGCATATATATTCCGTTCTAACACATATATATTCAGTTCTTACACATATATATTCAGTTCTTACACATATATATTCCGTTCTTACGCATATATATTCAGTTCTTACACATATATATGCAGTTCTTACACAAATATATTCAGTTCTTACACATATATATTCAGTTCTTACGCATATATTCAGTTCTTATGCATATATTCAGTTCTTACGCATATATATTCAATTCTTACGCATATATGTTCAGTTCTTACACATATATTCCGATCTTACGCATATATATTCAGTTCTTACGCATATATATTCAGTACTTACACATATATACAGCTCTTACACTTATATATTCAGTTCTTACACATCTATATTCATTTCTTACACATATATATTCAGTTTTTACACATATATATTCCGTTCTTACGCATATATATTCAGTTCTTACGCATATATATTCAGTTCTTACACATATATATTCAGTTCTTACACATATATATTCAGTTCTTACACATATATATTCAGTTCTTACGCATATATTCAGTTCTTACGCATATATTCAGTTCTTACGCATATATATTACTGACTATAATATCTGTTATAGTCAACGGTTATTGGATGACACAAAATTAGCGTTTTGAACTTAGGGAGTAAATTTCACGGTGCAGTGTTCGTAGATCTACACCGTCATCTTGGATTCACATCGAGGTACTGTGCTTTAGCTTAGGTTAACAATTTAAATTCATTGAAATCATACTCGCATGATCTATCAATTCTTTTTGTCATATTCCTGTTGCTCATGATTTTATCTTCGATTAGGTTGTATTTGTTTTATTTTAATCATACAGTATATACGTTGTTGGTCGATGTAAATATAGTCTCCTATTTCACCTTACTAGGTCGGCCATTTTGATTGAACAATTTTTCTTTCAATTAACGTAAGGTTTATTTCGTCTCTTTATTTGTTTCTATTGTGTGCGATTCCTTTGCTAATTGATATAACTATAAATAAATAACAACGTTCTCGTATATTATTTAATTAATATTCCCGAAATGTGGGGTTTCCCACGCGATTAGTTTTGCCCTAAATATGCTGCGTGGTTTATGAATGACGTCATGCCAGGGAGTAGGTAAACGTTGATTAATATTACTCTCATATTGCGTGGTTTATGTGTGGCGTCGACTTTGACGAATTTAAATAGAGTCTAAACGTTGATAACTTCGTTTTTTGCTTTGTTTGTTTTTTAAAGCGTTCGTTTTAAGCGAGGTTTTGGGCGAAACTACTCCACCTGCGACCCTCAATTCAAAAGTGGAATGTCCCTTTACTTCACTGCAGAGCCTGTCGCAGGTTTAAAGTGTAATAATACAACTTTTATCTACCAGCAACATTTTGTGTACTGGCTACAGCCTATACAGCATTTATTTTCAAGTTAACTGGGTCAGTAGTTAATAGAACAATAAGTGGTATTTGAGTGTGTTTCAAGAATAATGCGGTTTGGTACATTCCACTAGCGGATACCGGTGGTGGGCACCTGGTGCGCGCCCCCTAAAAAATCCGGATCATACATGTATGTCCATGTTACTGTAGATCAAATATCAAAGGATGTATGTCCATGTTACTGTAGATAAAATATCAAACAATTACGATGCACGCCCTCAGTGTAAAAAATGATCTTGCTCGCTTCGCTCGCTCGCATTATGGCTAATGAGTGGTTTAATTAACACACTGTTAAATCCTTTTGTTTGAGAACGCCCCTTTTTTATTCATACATGTATGTCCATGTTACTGCAGATAAAATATCAAGCAATTTCGGTGCACGCCCTCAGTAAAAAATAAATAATAAAAAATAAATGTTCTCTCTCGCTTCGCTCGCTCAACGCATAATGGCTAATGAGTTGTTTAATTAACACATTGTTAAATCCTTTTGTTTGAAAACGGACTGTTTCACCCTAGCAATGCACTATTGCATCCGTTTTATAAGACGTACCCGAAAATTTACCAAAATCTTACGCCACTAAGCTGAAATCCTGGATTCGCCCCTGCATTCTAACTGAACATGTTTACGGCATAGCTTAATAAATAAATAATTTTATAATGATAGTGAGCTAATAACAATGATGAATATATACATATATATAATAATAATCGTAATAATTATAAATATATAAAAAAAAAAAAAAAAAAAAAAAAAAAAAAAAAAAAAATAAATAAATAAACAAAAATTATTCCAGTAAGTTGGTATTAATATTTCGAATAGGATTTTATTTTCTCAGTTTATACAATGTACGTTGATTTTGTTTTCATATTCACACTGGATAATGCGTCGTGGAAAGCGAGCAAGTTCGATGGTGCGAGCCAGCTCTGCCGGGAAAAGTCAGCGGTTGCATGTACTGTCTCCCGGTGTAAAGACATATCGTTCAGCAAGTCAGTTATGTCACAGTTCGTTGGGTGGCTCGTTCGATTGCAGAAGAGGCCGAACAGGCAGTACAAAGATGTTAGGCAGCTAGAGGAACAGATGTTACAGATGCCTACGGAAACAGGACTCGTTTTTATACACTTTATTATGGGTTTAAAGTCAGTGGGTTAGTCAGTTGGGACATATATAATACTAATAATATCATAAAAAAACAAAAAAACAAAAATAAAAAAACAAACAAAAATAAAAAAAACCATAAATAATTGGCTAGATATGTGTTGTTTGTTTTTATGGTATAATTTTTTACACCACTTCCTGCTGTTGTATAATGCAAACCTCTCCTAATATCATATTTTACACCAGGATTCTGCAAATGCAAACTGCATTTTCATTGGAGATGTGGGTAAGTGATGTATGGCTGTAGATTGTTTCACACCTTTCCTTTTTGTTACACATTGTTACTGCAAACAGTTCACACTAGAAAGTTTAAAAACTAGGAAGTTTAAAATGGTCTCCAAGTAATCATTATCCTGTTTGTAATCAGCGTTGTTAAAGATTCTGCTGCTATTATTTAACTCCAAGGCTGTTCGTGTAATTGTGTTTTATGATGCTAACCATGTAATTGGAGTGTTTAGGTAATATGTTTTCTTACTGCTGATAAGTACGTCTCACCAGTTGTTCATTTCACCTACTTTTACCTTGCTGCTGTTGGCTGTAAGTTGTTGGTCTGCCAATGGAGGCAATGAATATTCATGACCCAGAGCGGTAGATGACGTCATAACTTCCGAGCGTGCGTCTAAGATGATGCGGAAGTATTGTGTCGGATATGGCATTACTTTAATTTGAATTAATACTGTTTAACAGTTAAAAATTATTCATGCCTCAATTGTACTTGCCGTTCTTCTAAATTAACTGTTTATAAAACATTCCATGCTTATCGTCTAGCGATCAACTTGACATTTATTCAGTTTGCGTACAATAATGTTTTCATTACAGTGGCTGTTGTTTTATACTGACGCTGTTGCTGATGCTGCCTAATCTTAATTGGATCTGATTAGATATAGACATCTTTCAAGGCTTATTTTGTTTCAATCTTTAGGACATTTTGCCTTATTTTTAAGTTCGTGTAACTATCAAGTTGACTTAACACCAGTCAAAATTTTGTATGTCGGTATCGGATGCAATGTGTGGAACAGGTCACATAGTCCTCCAGTGTTGGTATTGTATGTAAAGTTCCAGTTTTTACTTGTTACTCATAGCAGCTTTGTGAATTTCGAAACTTTGTCGTGTAGAGTTTGGAAATATATCCCTACAATGTTTAATTCATTCATATGTAATGCATCGACAGTGCCTTATCAGTGCTTCATCAGTGGTGGACATATTCAAGACATGGCAAATGGTTGCATAATTATCATAATGCCTCATTTTAAGGCTATTCCATTTGATCATTGGTTTATTGTTGGGCCAATCCATTGGATCGATGAGGTTTCAAATATCCTGTACCAGGTTGATTTTTTATTTATCCTGCACTAGGTATTTTTGCCAGGGGTTCATTGAAATTTAGTTATCTGTCTTTTCGGCTTGTCCCTAGTCAATACACGGCACTTTAAACCAGTTATGTGCATGGTCACTAAATTATAAAACCACTTCTGTGCTGTGTCTATTCAAAATAACAACTTCTCTGCAGGGTTCCACAATGCAGTTTGTGCGTGTGTGTGTGTGTAGCTCTGGGGTTGTTAGTCAATAGTCATAGTCAAAGTTATATAAACAACATGGCGTCCAAAAGGTATATGCACAATAGATCCTGGGCAGGTTGCAAATTGTACTATAATAACACATTTCCTCCAAGTCACCAACTTCATCTTAGGTTGTCATACAAGAAGATGATAAATGAGACAAATGTCATTCCAATTGTCAGCATCACGATGACATCTTTATGTATTAGTTACAGGGAGTTTACACAGTTGTGTGGTTACCCTTTTTAATGCGGGCTAGTTTACTTGAAAAGGATACATGTTCTTCGTGTATTGTTGTCGGAGTGTTAGATGGTTTAGCCTTTAGATAGTTGTAGTTCATGTACCGATTGATTGACTTACTGTTCATCAATTACTTCGGCGCTTGATGATGATGATTGTTTACACAAGTCTAAAATCGATCGTAGGTCAAAGGTAAAAATGCAGTTAAAGTCATGTTTACAATAGCAATGAACTTGATTATCCAGGAGACAAAAGTTAATACACTTAAGAAAATGTGCATATTGTACACAAACAAATGTATATCAGTTGTTTGCTGTCTGAAATGAAAATAACCATGGCACGCGAAACAGTAGGAAAGATACATGCTTTATCAGAAATCATTCAGAGTTCTAAGTCTGCAACTGAGTATCATGTATATGTTACACTTCATATTATTTAACCGCTTAAGATCGATATTCCTGATGCTAATTTAGGCACGTTTAACAGTCAGTTTGTTTTTCGAGACACACATTACAGTTAAATCATCCTCCAACCTTTACATACTTGATAATTTACTGACATTTATTTATTTTGCCAATGTCTGATGCATCAACTCATGTGGTCGTGGAGAAATGATTGAGGGAAATACCCATTAACGGTTTTTAGATGTGGTCGTTGTTTGTTCTTAAATACTTCCTCGGCTTTCATGGCGTTATCTATCAATCATTTAGCAAGGACAAGGGCCAGAAAGCGGTTAAACAGTTACGCTGCTAAGGCGATAATAGATATTGGGGGCCTTTATTTTCTACACCCAGACATTCAGGCTGATGATACCTGTCTTGAACAGGATGGTGTTCATAATTAACTGTGGGGAACACTTTGTTTCTTAAACCAGTTAGCATACCCAAACGTTCCGGCTGATGATACCTTTCTTGAACAGGATGGTGTTCATTTATTAAATGTGGGGAACAACTTGTTTCTTAACCAGTTAGCGGCTGGATTTTAATGTTTCATTTAAAGTAGGCAGTGATGAGAAAATAGATATTTTTTTGGCACCGTTTCTGTTTTGGGCGTGGCATTCGGATATTTTGTTTTTGACTGCTGCCAAAAAATGTTTCCCCTATCCTATTTTTGGCGGTGGATGGGCGCCTGGACACTCTACTCTATGACTTGGAGTGTCCGGGCGCCCATCCATATGGCGGGCAGCGAAGGTGTGAAAGGAAGGACATATAAGTTTCAGTTTAAATTTATTCAGCTCCTGTATACCCAGAGACTGAATTGTAATCTAAACATAAATTATATACAAATTTGCTGTCCGTACGAATTGATAAAAAACATTTGAATTGATTGAATTCGGTGCACTTGTAATTATGCTTGAATATCAACGGTGCTTTCAACACTTGCTTAAATGCTTATCAGAAAAGTTGCTTTCATAATGAACATTTAATTTGGTGCACATGTATTTATGTCCTTAATAGTGTAATATTCATCTGCTTTATTGCTTAATGCTTTCTACTGTAAGGGCTTGCCATAATGGTATTTTGTGCTTACCGGCAGCCCAATTGTTAAACCCCATGCTTGGGGCTTGTTTTTCAATCCATGCCACGCCCAATATTTGCCAAAACTATTAAAATTTAAAAAATATTTTGATGTGTTGTTATTACAATGCTCTCCAATAATCAATTCTTACGCATATATGTTCAGTTCTTACACATATATTCCGATCTTACGCATATATATTCAGTTCTTACACAAATATATTCAGTTCTTACACATATATATTCCGTTCTTACGCATATATATTCTGTTCTAACTCATATATATTCAGTTCTTACGCATATATATTCAGTTCTTAGGCATATATATTCAGTTCTTACACATATATATTCAGTTCTTACACATATATATTCAGTTCTTGCGCATATATTCAGTTCTTACGCATATATTCAGTTCTTACGCATATATATTCAATTCTTACGCATATATGTTCAGTTCTTAAAAAAAGAATTCAGTTCTTACACATATATATTCCGTTCTTACGCATATGTATTCCGTTCTTACGCATATATATTCAGTTCTTACGCATATATATTCACTTCTTACGCATATATATTCAGTTCTTACGCATATATATTCCGTTCTTACGGATATATTCAGCTCTTACGGATATATATTCAGTTCTTATGCATATATATTCAGTTCTTACGCATATATTCAGTTCTTACGCATATATATTCAGTTCTTACGCATATATATTCAGTTCTTACGCATATATATTCACTTCTTACGCATATATATTCAGTTCTTACGCATATATATTCAGTTCTTATGCATATATATTCATTTCTTACGCATATATATTCAGTTCTTACGCATATATATTCTCTTCTTACGCATATATATTCAGTTCTTACGCATATATCTTACACATATATATTCAGTCCTTATGCATATATATTCAGTTCTTATGCATATATATTCAGTTCTTGCGCATATATATTCAGTTCTTACACATATATATTCAGTTCTTACGCATATTTATTCAATTCTTCCGCATATATATTCATTTCTTACGCATATATATTCAGTTCTTACGCATATATATTCTCTTCTTACGCATATATATTCAGTTCTTACGCATATATCTTACACATATATATTCAGTCCTTATGCATATATATTCAGTTCTTATGCATATATATTCAGTTCTTGCGCATATATATTCAGTTCTTACACATATATATTCAGTTCTTACGCATATTTATTCAATTCTTACGCATATATATTCAGTTCTTACGCATATATCTTACACATATATGATTAGTTCTTACGCATATATATTCAGTTCTTACACATATATATGTTCAGTTCTTACGCATATATATTCAGTTCATACGCATATATATTCAGTTCTTACACATATATATTCAGTTCTTACACACACATATTCCATTCTTACGCATATATATTCAGTTCTTACGCATATACTCAGTTCTTACGCATATATATTCAATTCTTACGCATATATGTTCAGTTCTTACACATATATTCCGATCTTACGCATATATATTCAGTTCTTACGCATATATATTCAGTTCTTACACATATATATTCAGCTCTTACACATATATATTCAGTCTTAAAGAAAGAATTCAGTTCTTACACATATATATTCCGTTCTTACGCATATATATTCAGTCCTTACGCATATATCTTACACATATATATTCAGTCCTTATGCATATATGTTCAGTTCTTACGCATATATATTCAGTTCTTACGCATATATATTCAGTTCTTACGCATATATGTTCAGTTCTTACGCATATATATTCAGTTCTTATGCATATATATTCAGTTCTTGCGCATATATATTCAGTTCTTACACATATATATTCAGTTCTTACGCATATTTATTCAATTCTTCCTCATATATATTCAGTTCTTACACATATATATTCAGTTCTTACGAATATATGTTCAGTTCTTACGCATATATATTCAGTTCTTACGCATATATCTTACACATATATAATTAGTTCTTACGCATATATATACAGTTCTTACACATATATATGTTCAGTTCTTACGCATATATATTCAGTTCTTACACATATATATTCAGTTCTTACACATACATATTCCATTCTTATGCATATATATTCAGTTCTTACGCATATATATTCTGTTCTTACGCATATAAATTCCGTTCTTACGCATATATATTCAGTTCTTACACATATATATTCAGTTCTTACACATATATATTCCGTTCTTACGCATATATATTCAGTTCTTACACATATATATTCAGTTCTTACACATATATATTCCCTTCTTACGCATATATATTCAGTTCTTACGCATATATATTCAGTTCTTACTCATATATATTCTGTTCTTAATATATTCAGTTCTTATACATATATATTCAGTTCTTACACATATATATTCCGTTCTTACGCATATATATTCAGTTCTTACACATATATATTCAGTTCTTAAACATATATATTCAGTTCTTACGAATATATATTCTGTTTTTAAGCATATAAATTCAGTTCTTACGCATATATATTCAGTTCTTACTCATATATATTCAGTTCTTACGCATATATATTCAGTTCTTACACATATATATTCAGTTCTTACACATATATATTCAGTTCTTACACATATATATGTTCAGTTCTTACGCATATATATTCAGTTCTTACGCATATATATTCAGTTCTTACACATATATATTCAGTTCTTACACAAATATATACAGTTCTTACACATATATATTAAGTTCTTACGCATATATTCAGTTCTTACGCATATATTCAGTTCTTACGCATATATATTCAATTCTTACGCATATATGTTCAGTTCTTACACATATATTCCGATCTTACGCATATATATTCAGTTCTTACGCATATATATTCAGTTCTTACACATATATATTCAGCTCTTACACATATATATTCAGCTCTTACACATATATATTCAGTCCTTACACATATATATTCAGTTCTAACACATATATATTTCAGTTCTTACACACATATATTCAGTTCTTACAAATATATATTCCGTTCTTACGCATATATATTCAGTTCTTACACATATATATTCCGTTCTAACACATATATATTCAGTTCTTACACATATATATTCAGTTCTTACAAATACATATTCCGTTCTTACGCATATATATTCAGTTATAACACATTTATATTCAGTTCTTACGCATATATTCAGTTCTTACGCATATATTCAGTTCTTACACATATATATTCAGTTCTTACACATATATATTCAGTTCTTACACATATATATTCAGCTCTTACACATATATATTCAGTTCTTACACATATATATTCAGTCCTTACACATATATATTAAGTTCTAACACATATATATTCAGTTCTTACACATATATATTCAGTTCTTACACATTTATATTCAGTTCTTACGCATATATTCAGTTCTTACGCATATATTCAGTTCTTACACATATATATTCAGTTCTTACTCATATATATTCAATTCTTACGCATATATGTTCAGTTCTTACACATATATTCCGATCTTACGCATATATATTCAGTTCTTACGCATATATATTCAGTTCTTACACATATATATTCAGCTCTTACACATATATATTCAGTTCTTACACATATATATTCAGTCCTTACACATATATATTAAGTTCTAACACATATATATTCAGTTCTTACACATATATATTCCGTTCTTACGCATATATATTCAGTTCTTACACATATTTATTCAGTTCTTACACAAATATATTCAGTTCTTACACATATATATTCCGTTCTTACACATATATATTCAGTTCTTACACATTTATTCCGATCTTACGCATATATATTTAGTTCTTACGCATATATATTCAGTTTTTACACATATATATTCCGTTCTTACGCATATATATTTAGTTCTTACACATATATATTCAGTTCTTACACAAATATATTCAGTTCTTACACATATATATTCCGTTCTTAAGCATATATATTCCGTTCTAACGCATATATATTCAGTTCTTACGCATATATATTTAGTTCTTACACATATATATTCAGTTCTTACACAAATATATTCAGTTCTCACACATATATATTCCGTTCTTACGCATATATATTCAGTTCTTACACATATATATTCAGTTCTTACACAAATATATTCAGTTCTTTCACATATATATTCCGTTCTTACGCATATATATTCCGTTCTTACGCATATATATTCCGTTCTTACGCATATATATTCAGTTCTTACTCATATATATTCAGTTCTTACACATATATATTCATTTCTTACACATATATATTTCGTTCTAACACATATATATTCAGTTCTTACACATATATATTTAGTTCTTACACATATATATTCCGTTCTTACGCATATATATTCAGTTCTTACACATACATATTCAGTTCTTACACATATATATTCAGTTCTTACGCATATATATTCAGTTCTTACACATATATATTTAGTTCTTACACATATATATTCCGTTCTTACGCATATATATTCAATTCTTACACATATATATGCAGTTCTTACACAAATATATTCAGTTCTTACACATATATATTCGGTTCTTACGCATATATATTCAATTCTTACGCATATATGTCCAGTTCTTACACATATATTCCGATCTTACGCATATATATTCAGTTCTTACGCATATATATTCAGTTCTTACACATATATATTTAGCTCTTAAACATATATATTCAGTTCTTACACATATATATTTAGTTCTTACACATATATATTCCGTTCTAACACATATATATTCAGTTATTACACATATATATTCAGTTCTTACACATATATATTCCGTTCTTACGCATATATATTCAGTTATTACACATATATATGCAGTTCTTACAAAAATATATTCAGTTCTTACACATATATATTCCGTTCTTACGCATATATATTCCGTTCTAACGCATATATATTCAGTTCTTACGCATATATATTCAGTTCTTACGCATATATATTCAGTTCTTACAAATATATATTCAGTTCTTACGCATATATATACCATTCTTACGCATATATATTTAGTTCTTACACATATATATTCAATTCTTACACAAATATATTCAGTTCTTACACATATATATTCCGTTCTTACGCATATATATTCAGTTCTTACACATATATATTCAGTTCTTACACAAATATATTCAGTTCTTTCACATATATATTCCGTTCTTACGCATATATATTCCGTTATAACGCATATATATTCAGTTCTTACGCATATATATTTAGTTCTTACACATATATATTCAGTTCTTACACAAATATATTCAGTTCTCACACATATATATTCCGTTCTTACGCATATATATTCAGTTCTTACACATATATATTCAGTTCTTACACAAATATATTCAGTTCTTTCACATATATATTCCGTTCTTACGCATATATATTCCGTTCTAACGCATATATATTCAGTTCTTACGCATATAAATTCAGTTCTTACTCATATATATTCAGTTCTTACACATATATATTCAGTTCTTACACATATATATTTCGTTCTAACACATATATATTCAGTTCTTACACATATATATTTAGTTCTTACACATATATATTCCGTTCTTACGCATATATATTCAGTTCTTACACATACATATTCCGTTCTTACACATATATATTCAGTTCTTACACATTTATTCCGATCTTACGCATATATATTCAGTTCTTACGCATATATATTCAGTTTTTACACATATATATTCCGTTCTTACGCATATATATTTAGTTCTTACACATATATATTCAGTTCTTACACAAATATATTCAGTTCTTACACATATATATTCCGTTCTTACGCATATATATTCCGTTCTAACGCATATATATTCAGTTCTTACGCATATATATTTAGTTCTTACAAATATATATTCAGTTCTTACACATATATATTCAGTTCTCACACATGTATATTCCGTTCTTACGCATATATATTCAGTTCTTACACATATATATTCAGTTCTTACACAAATATATTCAGTTCTTTCACATATATATTCCGTTCTTACGCATATATATTCCGTTCTAACGCATATATATTCAGTTCTTACGCATATATATTCAGTTCTTACTCATATATATTCAGTTCTTACACATATATATTCAGTTCTTACACATATACATTTCGTTCTAACACATATATATTCAGTTCTTACACATATATATTTAGTTCTTACACATATATATTCCGTTCTTACGCATATATATTCAGTTCTTACACATACATATTCAGTTCTTACACATATATATTCAGTTATTACGCATATATTCAGTTCTTACGCATATATTCAGTTCTTACACATATATATTCAGTTCTTACACATATATATTC